>APFE031282167.1:115386-149642 GCA_000404065.3 Pinus taeda | reverse complement strand
CAGAGAAAGAGAGAGAGAGAGAAATACATTTACAACAGAATTCAACACTTTGACTTAGCTAGATCTAGCATAGATCATTTCGTATAATGATGAGATCAGTTGAAGACATTCTGCTTCAACTGATTCTCAAGGTGACTCCTTCACCTATCATCGAGCTGCATCTCGTCTATTTGCTGCACCTTACTATGTAGCACCATCATGCTGCCCATGATCATCATGCTGCTCATGCTCCCATCATTATGCTACCCATTATCATCATGTTGCTCATGCTCCCATCATTATGCTACCCATTATCATCATGCTGCTCATGCTCCCATCATTATGCTGCCCATGATCATTGTGCTACCCATGCTTATGATCTCATTCATCATGATGTTGTCCATGCTCCATGTCCTCATGCACCTATGCTACCCATCATGCTGTTGTTATAACTTCATGATGCTTCACCATACAGCCATATGCACATCAACCTTAGCTGCTTGCCATGGCTTGCAGCCTAGCAAAGCAGCTAGGCTATATTTCCATGCAGTACTCTATGTAGTCCCATTACTTTCCGTATAGGTTTTTCTCAGCTAGACTACATTCATATGTGCTATATGTCTTGATTATGAACCTTGTAGATATTACCACTGTGTACCAATATTGACTGCGTGGCATATTATATTACCTGCATTCCATTTATATGACAGCATTTACATACATATGATTCCATGCACAGCATATAGGTCTCACCATGAACAGGCCTATGCTATTTTGTTGTTCCTTATGACTGCGTTTCACCATAATGCCATTGCATTCACCATGACAACGTTTCACCATAATTCCATTGCGTACACCATAACTGGGTGCCATGTTGCGTGTTATCTACGCTGCGAGATTCAAGTTATGTTGTGTGTATACATAATGACCAACGTATAGGGTTTCATCATATTGTTGCGACTGCGTTCCAAAATGTATTGTCCTTCCATTATACTGTATTTATGCCCAATGTATATTCTTTCTATGACCAACGTTTCTATGCCCAACGTGAAGACGTTGACAACGTTCCTTCCATTATTTATGCCCAGCATATATCTGCGTGGCTTTATATTCTTCATTGCTAAAGACGTTGACTGCGTTCCTTTATTATTTATGCCCAGCATATATCTGCATGGCTTTATATTCTTTGTTGCCGAAGACGTTGACTGCGTTCCTTTATGCCCAACGTATATCTGCGTGCCTTTATATTCTTCATTGCTATGCGTAGTCTTCAATGCTGCGTATATGCTAATGCTTCCATCTATGGTGGCTGTGTATATGGTATGAACATTGACTGTGGACAGCATGACCATTGACGCGTGAATATCTCCCACCATGAACAGCGTATGCCAACATATAGGTTTGCATGCGTGATTGTAATTTTGGGCCTTTCCTTTGGCTGTATATGAGGCCTCCTTTACTGCGGCTAGATCTCTACAACTAGGGCAATGTACAGTAATTAGGGCAGCACTTTGAAGACCAGCGTATGGTGTCTCTCTCCTTCTCCAAAAACCCAAGACGTGGAGAGGAGATCACACACGAAGAGGATGTCTCTAATGACTCCAAGTCCTCTCTCATTTATACTAAAAACGTAGAGGTTGAATAGACACGTCAGTTGGGCTTCTAGAGCCTACATAAGAGTTGGTCGGCTTGACAATAATTTCATAAACAAAATAAATTCATATATCCATAAATACTTATCGGAATGGGATGATCTTTGGATCAATCCTACACCTCTCGACGAGAGGGATCCAATAAAAATATCAGACGCCATAAATGAGCCGACCCACATGGAGTTTGGCCCTAGTTGCCAATTTAACACTCCCTCTCAACTAGGGAGAACTCCATCCGGTGATCCATAAGTCCGACAGTACTATCTCTACCATCAGTGCCCTGCACTGCTCTACCCAACTCTGCTCAACTCTGCTGGCTCTACTCTACTCTGCTCAGCTCTGCTGGGTTTGCTCTGCTCTGCTCAGCTCTGCTCAGCGCTGCTGGCTCTGCTAGCTCTGCTAAGCTTAGCTCTGCTGAACTATGAAGAAGAAGAATTGATTGAGAATGTCTCATACCATTCTCCACTGACCCGAAGTCAGAATCAGAGTGTGTACTACTAGTCCCAGACTAGTCTCAACCAACTCGAAGTCAGTGTCATAGTATGTACGACTCTCACTGGTCCCAGACTAGTACTACACTGACACGAAGTCAGTCTCGGAGTATGTACCACTGGTCCCAGACCAGTCTCAGCCGACCCGAAGTCAGCGTCATAGTATGTATGACTCTCACTGGTCCCAGACCAGTGCTGCACTGACATGAGGTCAGTCTCGGAGTATGTACCACTGGTCCCAGACCAGTCTCAGCCGATCCGAAGTCAGCGTCATAGTATGTACAACTCCTACCACTGGTCCCAGACCAGTATCATTGATCCCAGATCAATGGAGGTCATCCTAGCATAGGGAGTACGGTAGATACAATGATGCCTCCATTGGTACTACTATGGTCCCTAACTTCATTTCCCTGCTCATTGATCAGATGAGAGGTACTTCCCATGAGTCCCAGACTGCATGGGTAGGATGCCTCGACATGATAACTTAATCAATCTTGTCCTCACAGGAGAACACATCAATCCTGCTACAATCAGAGTGCGTACCACTAGTCCCAGACTAGTCTCAACTGACCCGAAGTCAGCTTCATAGTAAGTACCACTCCTACCACTGGTCCCAGACCACTATCGTAGTTTCAGAGGGTGTACCATTGGTCCCAGACCAGTCTCAACCGACCCGAAGTCAGTTTCATAGTATGTACCACTCTCACTGGTCCCAGACTAGTACTACATTGACACGAAGTCAGTCTTGGAGTATGTACCACTGGTCCCAGACCAGTCTCAACCGACCCGAAGTCAGAGTCATTGTATGGTACAACTCCTACTACAATCGCCATGGATAACACATTAATCCAGGCTGCCATGGAGAACACATCAATCCAGGCCTCACAGGAGAACACATCAATCCTACTACAATGGAGAGCGAATCATCCTGTTCCACAAGAGAGCGAATCATCTTGTTCCGCAAGAGAGCGAATCATCTTGTTCCAGTGCGCACCAACTAGGGGAGGGTGAGTCACCCTGTGGTCATATGTTGCTCCAGTAATAGTCGCAAGCCCCCCAGAGCTCAATGTATGCAACCTGCAGGACCCTTTTACAAAGGTCTCTCGACGACTCCAAGTCGTTCAGGAAAATCACAAATTTGATCTTTCCTTGGGGCTTTGTCCTGTACATCATCTCAGTGTGATGTAGCCTCCTTGATCATCGACTTACCATATCCCAGATAAGGCAGTATCTGATGTCTACCTGCTGGAGAAATCGTCGAATACATGATTTCTCAATAATCGAATCCCACCTCTGGTTGTTACAGAGAATCATAGTGGTATCCAATGTAAATTCAAACAGCTCACTGAAGATCTTTCACAACCAGACTGCCTCACACGAGGTCATGCTAGCAGCAATATATTCTGCTTCGGCGGTGCTCAAAGCCACCGACTTCTGCTTCCTGCTCATCCAGGATATCGAAGCAGATCCTAAGGTGAAATAGCACCTGGAAGTGCTCTTACGGTCCACCACACTGCCTGCCTAATCAGCATTCGAATAATAATGCAATTTCATCTTTCTGGCAGTGAATCTCAATCCATGAGTGACTGTGCCCTTAGGATATCTCAGAAGATTCTTGGCACCAATCCAGTGAGACTCAACCAAATATGAGCTCACCATGCTAACTGCAACACATATGTCCGGACGGAGGTTCTCCAAGAACATCAACACGAATGAGTTTATGAAACTCAGAGGCATTTCCCAAATCAGGTCCGACATCACTACCATATAACTTCTTGAAAGTTAAGATCCTCGAGGTAGTCATAGGCCTGTAGCTTATCTTTCCACATTCAGAATCCAACTCCCTCTGTCTCCTATAAATGAGAGGGTTTGCACCTGTCAGACATAGGTGCCGGTACGAGAGGTCTATCATCCTCAACCTTCGAGTAAAGGTTTGGATCGATTTCACTCCTAGTGAATCTCAGCTGCATTAGACAGCTATCAATCCTCTCATACTACGCCCGAGGTGATTTGCTTCAAGCCATAGAGGGCTTTCTTCCATCTGTATACATGAGATTCCCGATCATGAGTCTTAAACTCCTTCGGTTGTTCCAAGCCTGTGGACCTGCTGCATGAGGGGAATGATCCCCTTATAATATTTTCCTTCGGTACATTTCAGACATGTACCTGCATGCTCCTTTTTGAATTCAGGCATCTCTGTCACCATTTGACTCACAGACCTCCGGTGCTGAGTCAACGGACATGGTCCCCAGTGGATTTCCTGCAACTTGATACAACCCAGGACTCAAAACATCTTTGCAAGATAAATTTTCAAACACATACCTTTCCATCGATAAGTGCCATCATGTAACCTTGACTTCCATTTCCGAGATGTACATCGGGTTCTTCTTGTGATCAGGTACATAAAAAGGAGTCTGGGGTTCCTTGCTTTCGTGGAAGAGTCGACCATTTCCTTGATGACCTGCATTACCATTCATTCCTTTAATCATTGAATATGTCTTAGGAATGATTGTTATCTTCATCAAGAGATGTGTCCCTGCCATTCAGACACTCCTTCGCATAACGGCCGAACTTGTTTCAACAAGGCATCTGCCTTTCCTTCCACCCTTAGATCCGAACTTCCTAATGAAGTGATCATTAGATGGGCCATCAGAAACTTCCGCTGCGCCATTTTGATAACATTCTCTGCTTTGACTTCACCCTAGGTGAATTATGAGGAACCCATTGATCCTTCTGTCTTGTCCCAACTATTTTCGGTGATAGCTCTTTCACTCTTGCATGGGCATTGTCTTCACCTCAGCTCTGATACCATGTTAAGTTTAGGTATGTTCTATGCTAGAGAAATTTATTTAAATTTTCACAGTTAGCAATCACATCAGCATTACGATAAACTGCAGATAGAACATAAATATAAAACGCAAAAGACAAGCCAAGACAAGAGGACACAAGATATGGCGCGAGCCAGGGAAAAACCCCACAATGTGTGGGGAAACCCTTTGATCAAATCTTCTTTTATCTTCAAAGTTCAGTAGAGAAAGAGAGAGAGAGAAAGTACATTTACAACAGAAGTCAACACTTTGACTTAGCTAGATCTAGCATAGATCATTTCGTATAATGATGAGATGAGTTGAAGAAATTCTGCTTCAACTGATTCTCAAGGTGACTCCTTCACCTATCATCGAGCTGCATCTCGTCTATTTGCTGCACCTTACTGTGTAGCACCATCATGTTGCTCATGCTCCCATCATTATGCTGCCCATTATCATCATGCTGCTCATGCTCCCATCATTATGCTGCCCATGATCATTGTGTTACCCATGCTTATGATCTCATTCATCATGATGTTGTCCATGCTCCATGTCCTCATGCACCTATGCTACCCATCATGCTGTTGTTATAACTTCATGATGCTTCAACATACAGCCATATGCACATCAACCTTAGCTGCTTGCCATGGCTTGCAGCCTAGTAAAGCAGCTAGGCTATATTTCCATGCAATACTCTATGTAGTCCCATTATTTTCCATATAGGTTTTGCTCAACTTGACTGCATTCATATGTGCTATATGTCCTGATCATGAACCTTGTAGATATTACCATTGTGTACCAATATTGACTGCGTCGCATATTATATTACCTGTGTTCCATTTATATGACAACGTTTACATACATATGATTCCATGCACAGCATATAGGTCTCACCATGAACATGCCTATGCTATTTTGTTGTTCCTTATGACTGCGTTTCACCATAATTCCATTGCGTTCACCATGACAACGTTTCACCATAATTCCATTGCGTTCACCATAACTGGGTGCCATGCTGCGTGTTATCTACGCTGCGAGATTCAAGTGTATGCTGTGTGTATACGTAATGACCAGCGTATAGGGTTTCATCATATTGCTGCGTCTGCATTCCAAAATGTATTGTCTTTCCATTATATTGTATTTATGCCCAACGTATATTCTTTCTATGACCAGCGTTTCTATGCCCAGCGTATAGACGTTGACAGCGTTCCTTCCATTATTTATGCCCAGCATATATCTGCGTGGCTTTATAATCTTCATTGCTAAAGACGTTGATTGCGTTCCTTTATTATTTATTCCCAGCGTATATCTGCGTGGCTTTATATTCTTTGTTGCCGAAGACGTTGACTGCGTTCCTTTATGCCCAACGTATATCTGCGTGCCTTTATATTCTTCATTGCTATGCGTAGTCTTCAATGCTGCGTATATGCTAATGCTTCCATCTATGGTGGCTGTGTATATGGTATGAACATTGACTATGGACAGCATGACCATTGACGTGAATATCTCCCACCATGAACAGCGTATGCCAACATATAGGTTTGCATGCGTGACTGTAATTTTGGTCCTTTCCTTTGGCTGTATATGAGGCCTCCTTTACTGCTGCCAGATCTCTACAACTAGGGCAACATACAACAGTTAGGGCAGCACTTTGAAGACTAGCATATGGTGTCTCTCTCCTTCTCCAAAAACCCAAGACGTGGAGAGGAGATCACACACGAAGAGGATGTCTCTAATGACTCCAAGTCCTCTCTTATTTATACTAAAAACGTAGAGGTTGAATAGACACGTCGGTTGGGCTTCTAGAGCCTACATAAGAGTTGGTCGGCTTGATAATAATTTCATAAACAAGATAAATTCATATCTCCATAAATACTTATCGGAATGGGATGATCTTTGGATCAATCCTACACCTCTTGACGAGAGGGATCCAATAAAAATATCAGACGCCATAAATGAGCCGACCCACATGGAGTTTGGTCCTAGTTGCCAATTTAACATTAATCTAACGCACCAACCTTTCTATGCACATTTACTCAACCACTCAACCCATTTCATGCTCCATTAGCTACAATGCCACATATGGCATGCTACCAAAGAGCTGCTGACTCATCCATGCTTTTGAACTCCAAGGCCCAAGCTCACAACACTATGTATATAGCCTGAACTCTCCTTTTTCTACGCGGCCCTTGTTCACTAAACAACGTGAAATTGTCACTTAGACATTCACTAGGCCCCACTCATATACATATTCTCTTACTGAGTTGGATCCTGGATGCCCAGGTATCCTTTTAATAATTATCCTTAATATCTATAGGCTTGCGGCCTTCCAGCCTAGCCCACTTGTGTTCCCCACTGATAATGCCTACTTATAATCAATCATTCCTCTTCCTTTACTGTGTTAATGGAGGTTTTGGGCTTGGCCCACTCCACGAGCTTGCGATGTTTAAATGATTCCACTTGTTATCATCTTCTACGCCACTTTGATATCTACCTGTCGATCCCACTTGCAATGCCTGACTCTTAATTAAAATTACTTCAAGAAATTCAACCTTCCAGACTTACGGGCTTCTAGACTTCCAGGATTCCAACTGGAAATGCTTGGCTCTCAATTAAAATTTCTTTCAGGCTTTCAACCTTACGGGTTTCTGAGGTTCTAGGCCTCCAGTCTTCTGACTAGTAATGCCTAGCTCCAATTAAAATTTCTTTTGAGTTTCTAGGCTTCTAACTAGAAATGCTCGTCTCTCACTCAAAATTTTTTCTTGACTTTCGAGCTTCCAAGCTTCCATGCTTTTGACTAGCAATGCCCAACCATTAATTAAAATTTCTTCTAGGCTTATGGGCTTCCAGGCACTACAACCACGAATTTAGATATCTTCACTTTGATTGTCAATAACTTTTGATCTAGGAGATCATTTGTAGATTTCCACATATCATTGGAAATATTTTTCGAACACAATCCAACTATGTTGTTTACAAGAGAATTTGAGCTAAACTTTAGAGGTAGAAATGAATTCAAGGCATGGGACTCCCTAGAAATCATAGTCATCTTGTTATGGCTTCACAACTAAGCCTACTACTATGATGATTCTTTACAAGAGATTGCAACAACCATTGGACTCCCCCTAAGCTTGATACACCATGGCCACCAATGATTACCTAGTTGACATCAATTCCAACATGCTAAATGTCACCAGCCATTCGGTTAAATCCAACTGCCCAACAATCTCCCCCTTTGGCATTAATGGAAACAAACCAAGCTCCCCCTAAAACGAGACATGGTTTTCTCCATTGCTTTTTTCCCCTCGGCATTAATAAACTTCTCCCACTTTGATATCAATGGAAAAGGATGTTCCTAAAATCTCCCCCTAAAACACTATTTCCTACTCTTCAATTGATCCGAGAAGCTAAGTAGTTGCCAATACTCATTGTAATTGAGTCATTTGGGTGGAGGTGTAAGAAGTCCTATCTGTTATAAGAGATAAACAAATGGTTCTCTTGCTAATGGCTTAGAGAAAATATTTGTAAGTTGCTATTTAGTGGCCACATATTCAACTTGAACCACATTAGCAGCAACTTGTTATCTTAAGAAATGAAACTTGATGGGAATGTGCTTGGTTTTTGAGTGCATGATAGTATTTTTAGAAATTTTGATAACAACAGTGTTTTCATACATGATTGGAATTGGATCATTCAACTCTACCTTAATATCATTTAAGGTTTGCTTCATCCATAGAATTTGTGTGCAACATGTGGTAGCCACAATGTACTCCACTTGAGTTGTTGATAATGGGATGGCGTCTTGTTTCTTGTTGACCCAAGATACTAAACAATCTCCCAAAAAGAATGTTGCATGAGAGGTTCTCTTCCTGTCATCAATACTACCTACCCAATCAACATCAATATATGCCTTTGATTTAAATTCGTTGCTTCTAGCATACCACAACCCATAGTTTGTTGTGCCTTGTAGGTATTTGAAAATCCTTTTTATAGCAATGACATCACTTTCATAGGGGCAGGCTTGAAATCTTATGACCAAGCTTACTACTTGCATAATATCTGGTCATGAGGCTATGGGATACAACAAGCTCCCTATCATCCATTTGTAGGTTTTCTGATTTGCTAGAGGTGTCTCATCTTCTCTACATAGCTTACAACTTGTAACCATGGGGATGCTAACTGACTTGCAATCTTCCAATCCAACTTTCTTCAGTGTTTCTCACAAGTACTTGGATTGGGAGATGAAGATACCATATTTTGGTTGAGAAATTTGCATTCCTAGAATGAAGGAAAATTCTCCTATCATGGACATCTTGAATTTTTTCTGCATATAGTTTGCAAATTGATGTCCCAACTGCTCCATATCATTGCCAAAGATTATTTCATCTACATAAACCACCAAAATCAATAAGTGGTTATGTTTGAACACCAAGTCTTTGATCACCAATAATTTGACTTTCAAGGTGTTATTTTTGTGCATACCTTGGGGTGTTTTTGGACCTTGGTGTTGTACTTATTTCTTCATCTTCATCATCTACCTCTATTTCTTCTTGGTTTGAGAATATGGTGGTTGAACTTTATTCTCCATCCAAGTTCATGTTTTCTTTAGAAGACTCAAATTGTGGTATTATTTCATCCACTACTATGTCAATGCATTCTTCGACTCTCTTTGTCCTTTTTTTGAAACATTTGTATCCTTTTCTCCAAACTCAGTACCCAAGAAATATACCCTCATCAACATGAGGATCAAACTTTACAAGATTTTTTCTTTCCTTTTGATAAAGCATCTCCTCCTAAACACTTTGTAGTGTTTCACTGATGTAGGTCTCCCCTTACATAACTCATAGGGAGTCTTCTCACTATTAGGCCTAAGTTTCGTTATGTTTTCTAGGTACATTGTTGCTTGAGTTTCTTCTCCCCAAAAGGTGTGTGGTACATCCACGTCACCCATAATATCTGTGGCCATACCTTGAATTGTTTTGTTCTTTCTTTCTGCTACTCCATTCTGTTGTGGAGTTTTGGCCACAAAATATTGCCTTCTTATACCATGCTCTTCACATTACTCTTTAAATTCTCTCGAAGTGAATTCTCCACCTCTGTTTGATCTTAAACATTTTATATTTTGATCTTTCTTGTTCTCAACCTAAGCTTTGAATATCTTAAAATTCTTAAGAGCTATTGATTTTTCTTTCAAGAGCATTATCCATGTGGCTTTGGTAAAATCATCAATAAATAAAATAAAATACCTTCTCCTCTTGCAATTTTTGTCCTAGTTGGGCCACAGATATCAGTGTGAGTAAGCTCCAGAGGTTTAGATGATGAGAACTCATTTTTCTTGAAATGATTCCTTGTCTTCTTACCAAATTGACCAGACTTGCATATTGAATCATCATGCCTTGACAATCTTGAAATCATCTTACTTTTCATATATTGCTAATTCTTATCATACTTTCAAAATTCATATGACCAAGTCTCCTATGCCACAACTAGGTTTGATTTTTCTTGCTCAAGTAGTAGCTTACTTTGGATTCATAAAACACATATACATTATTGTGAGTTCTGACTTCCTTTCCCACTAGATTTCCATTCTCTTCCTTTTGGATCTCACAATCATTGGATCGAAAGGTCACATTACAGCCACTATCATAGATCTGAATCACACTAATAAAATTGTGCTTGAGACCCTCTACATACAACATATTTTGGTCCTTAGTTTTTCATCGAGACTAACTATGCCCTTACTGTCGAAAGTGTTGAGCCTCAAAATTACTCTTTCCCTAGCAACTCTTCTCATCCCTTTTCTTTGTTTTTCCATGAAGAAAATGCATTCTTATCATCAATGACTAGTATATATTGCCTTAAGGAGGAAATTTATTGATTTACATGTTATGCTTTTATGTTTTTCTATTTGAATAGATTTTTATCTTTTAGCTACGGAGCGCAGCCTATTCGGTAGCTAATTGGTTGTTCCGCAGCTACCTTCATGCTTTAACAGGTTATATGTGTCAAACAAGGAAACCGACCACATGGGCATCTCTGGAATGGTCACGACATGGATCCTATCCTAGTCAGCCGGCCTAATCGATAAAGAAACTAGCTCAAGACCACAATGAAAGGTGGAGTCAAATGAGGAACCTCGTGAGCAATAGGACTCTATGTCCATTCTTCGTGGCTATTTAATAAATCTGACAGCTTTTGTTGCAGCATTTACTTGAACCAGCCACCAGTGATAACAAATTCACATAACTACCTTGCTGACTTAAAGTCACTTGTAGCTGATCAACCATTCACGCAGAACTGTTGTAATACATGGACCACCTGTAGCTCAATTCTCTCAAGGACAGTTAAGACTTTTCTTTAAATATCAGTTGTAAAGAACTAGGAAGGAGTTCGAATTTCCTCATGTATTAAGCTCAGACTTACTATTCTATAAGTTTGAAACTCATTTTCCTATTTTTAATATGAAGACCACATGTTTTATGGATATATGAGAGAGTTTCTTAGAGATTGATTAAGCACGCATAACCTGGTCAGTTGCAGAGGGCCCCTGCGCTAAATGAGGTTTTATTTCATTTTGTTTTGTCTTTTCTAGTTAAACTGTAAATTCATCATTTCCTCTCACAGTGTTCATAATCATTTTCGTACTAACCTTGTTTATAATGCAACTTTTATCATTTCCTTACTAATGCAGAATAGCTTCTTTTAGTGCAGATTAACTTCTTTTTGTTTAATTTCTTTCTAGTTTTTATCAGTAGTTAGAAATTGAAATTCAGTAGTGTAATTTAGTTTGTTTCATTTACTGTTTCACTAGTCTTTAAATTTTCAAATAGATTGATCAGTGCCATTACTGTTCTTGCCGTTTTATTACTAGTTATTGACTCATGGTGTAGATGAATGTTTCTGAAGAGACCTTCTAGTTGATAACTCATCTTAAACTAATTGGTTGAATACTTCATTCATGCAATGAGTCTTTTCTGCATTCCTGCATTTATCTTCTCTTAGAATAATGAAGTACATAATTCCTCAAATGTCATCACAAGGAGATTTTTCTCCCAAAATTGAGAGGTAGGGTAACTAAGTATTTCATAGTTTTGTTTCTATAATTGATTAGACAGTAGTTGTAATTTCAATTTCAGTTTTTAGTTCATGATTTGGAAATAATGATCAGAACAGGAATAGAAACTCTGTTTTTATTTCTTGATTAAACTTTGCTTCCAAATCTTCCTTAAGCTCTTTTATTTCTCATTTTTTAGATTCTTAGCAGTCTTTACAGAAGTTAGATTTAAGATTTTGATAGTTACATTGTAAATCATTAGGGATTAAAGGACCAAAAACCCCCAAAACAACATAAAACACAAAAACAACGAAGTAAGAAGGGTTATCTAGCACAAAAAGTGCACTACACTTCATCAGTTTACGATACCCGGATTGATAATTTATGTAAAGCAATTTAGAACACTAAATTGACCAAACATTTTGGCGTTGTTGTCGGGGAAGTGTAACTAGGTAGCCTTATCTCTTACATTAAAAATAAAATAAAATGCATAGAGAAAGAGACTCTAGGGTTAGATTTATAGCTAGGGGCAGAAGTTTGATTCCTACAACACCACCTACTCCACCGAGAGCAAGAAAAGACACACTTCCAACCCAAACTCATACTCCTAGCCATAGGAATCTTGAAATTCCAAGGGCAGAAATCCAATCAGAAGAATCTCCTACTTCATCTACCAAGACAGTCCTAGGGGAGAAAAATTTCGAATCTCCAACAGCAGGAATAGCCTTTTTCACCTCCACAGGAGAGCCCATTGTAGTTGAAGAATTAGGAACACCTGGTGAGGAAGAAGAAGTAGAACCTCTCTCCCATAGTCCATTAATATAAGAACCAAAGGAGGAGGGAATAGCCTTGCAGGTTGAACCCTATACTGAATCTGAAGAAACTATAGTGGCAGAAGAGGAACAAGATGGAGAATTCTCAATGTTTGGAGGAGGGGGTAGAGGGAGAGGTAGAGGAAATAATGGAGGAGATAGAGGTAATAATGGAGGAGGCAGAGGTAATATGGAAATAGATAACTCTTTTGGATTCCCTATAGTGGATGAGGAAAAACATGCCACAATGAAAAATATCTCACTTTATGTCCTTCCAAAGTTCTATGGGTTGAGAAGTGAGGACCCTGAAACATTTTTTTTGAGTTTGAAGTCTTGTGCAGAACTTATGACTATCTAGAAGACTCTCAAAAACATAAATTGTTTCCTTCAACACTGAAAGGAGCTACTTTGAAATGGTTCATGGGGTTAGTCACTCAATCCATTAGAACATGGAATGACATGAAAAAGGAATTTTTGGATAGGTACTTGGATTATTCCATGCCTACCAATCATAAAGATGAGGTGTTCAAAATGATGCAAAGAGAGGATGAAAACTTAGAAGATTTGATTGAGAGATTCAACTATAAATTGAAAAGAGCAAAGATGAACAATTTAGTTGAAGAAACTTTGAAAGGTCTTTTATTAAAAGCCATTAGAGATGAGTGGATAGATATCCTTAACACGATGGGGAAGGGAGATATCTCTCAACTTCCATTGAGTGATATAGGATAACTATGTGTTCATCTCTCAAGAGGGAAATCTAAAACAGAGAAAGGGCTGAGAGATCTTTCTCTTGCTAGAGCAAACAAATCTGCAACTGGATCTGTAAGTAGGATAGAAATTAGCAATATGCTTGATGAGTTTAAAACTGACATTCTAGGGAGCCTTAGTGAGCAACTAGACACCCTTAAAATTCAAAACAAGCAGAAAACAGAGGTTGATGCTCTAGCCATTTTTTTTCCAAAATGTAGAAAAAAACATGCTCTAAGGGAATGCCCTTTAGATGCAAAAACTGTAAAAACTTGTATGATTTGTTCGGAAAGCCATGAGACCAAGGGTTGTCCTTTAATCCCAGATCTTAAGGCTGTCTTTCAAGAGGAAACAGTCCCAAATTCTGCAGAATATCTTTTTTTTGTTAAAAGAAGGCCTTGGTTGGGGCCACAAAATCATGGATTTAACAATCAAATGTATCTTCAACCCCCACCAAACTGGAATTCTTGGCAGAAACCTTGGCCTCAACCTCAACCTCAACCTCAATCTCAACCATGGGCACAAGGAGTACAAAATCCTTATGGGAGATTTGCTCAATATTATCAATATCCTCCATCCTATCAGAATTATCCCCCCCCCCCACATAATCAACAACAAAATCAGCAGCCACAACTTCAAAATCAAAACCCTCAACTTTCATTGCCATTTCCACAACAACCTCCACAAAAAAACCAAAATCCCCAACTCTTACTGCCATTCCAGTAGAAACCAAATCAGCTACCTACCCAACCATTACCAAACCCCAACAATAAAAACCCTCAGAATGCTTACATGGTAGAAGGACAACAATTTCCAACTTACATGATTACTCCTCTAGATCTTAATGATGTTCAACTAAGATATGGAAGGATATTAGAAAAGGAAAGACCTTCTGTAGTTATTCAAGAACAAGACACTTATGAGGAAGATTCTCTAAAAGTCAATAAAAGTTTTGAGGAAACATATCTCCAAAACCAAAACATTGAAAAAGGAAAACAAAAAGAACCAGTGAACACAACTTCTATCATTGAGCGACCAACATCTACTTCTACACCTCCTTTTCCTAAAAAACTACAAATTGATAGAGGGGTAGAAAAACAGATCTTGTTGCCCAACTATGATTTTCTAGATGAATTGAATAACGTTTGTATCAAAATCCCTTTGCTACAAGCCATTAGAGAAATTCACATTCTATCCAAAACAATAGAGTTGAGCATAAAAAGACCAGAAAGAAAAGCAAGAAAAACAAAAAGAATTCACCTGGTAGGAAAAATAGCATACATAATGATGGGAAAATTTTCCTTACAAAAATATGTGGATCCAGGAAGTCCAATTGATTGACTTAGGGGTAGCAATAAACATCATGAGTAGACAAGCTATGGAGTAGCTTAAACTTCCTAATCTTCTTTACACACCTACCTTACTGCAACTTGCAGATAGATCAGTAATCAAACCAGATGGTGTATTAGAAGATATTTCAGTATCCTTATATTCTTGGGAATATCCTGTTAATTTCATGATCTTAGCTCCCAAGAATATTCTAGGAGGATACCCACTCATATTATGAAGACCTTGGTTGGCCACAGTTGATGCTTTTATTAGCTGTAGATCTGGTGACGCGTATATTTCTGATGGAAATTCAACAAAGAAATTTACTCTATTTCCTCTAGCAAAAGCAATCACAGAATTAGATGACAAGTCATGGATTAATGATGAAGATGATATTCAGCCTCTCTTTACTATTTCAGAAATTACTGAAGATAGTAAAATTTTGAATACATTGGAAAATTTTGAAGCATCTTCATAATATGATGATGCACAATTTCAATAAAAATCTAATATTGAATACTTGTCATCTAGGCAGCTGTCTCTATATTATATGGAAGAGTTCGGTAGCTCTACAATTGAAATTTTCCAAGGTAGGACATTGAACATAAACAAAAACTTGGAGAAACTACTACAATAAGAGCTAACAAAACATTACAAAAACATTCTGTTGCATTTGCATGGGAATACACTGATATGAAAGGCATTGATCCTAAGGTTTGTATTTTATCATATCTATATTGAGGAAAATAGTATACCTATCAGACAATCTCAAAGAAGGATGAATCCAAATCTTAGGGAGATTGTAAAAGAAGAGCTCTTACTAAATGTAAACTTCATTTACCCAATTTCAGCTAGCCAACGGGTTTCTCCTTTGGTAATTGTGCCTAAAAAGAATGGAAAATGGAGGGTGTGCATTGATTACCGATAATTGAATAAAGCAACCCTTAAATATCATTTTCCTTTTCCCTTTATAGATCAAGTGTTAGATACATTAGCAGGTAAGAAGTATTTCTCATTCTTGGATGGTTTTAGTGGTTATAATCAAATTCAGGTAGCACCTGAGGATCAAGATAAAACCACATTTACTTGTCCATGGGGAACTTTTGCCTACCGAGTACTTCCTTTTGGATTATGTAATGCACTTGCAACATTCCAAAGAGCAGTACTAGGAATTTTTTTCCGATCTAATACATGATTGTGTAGAGGTATATATGGATGATTTTACAGTCTATGGAAATACATTTGAAGAAGCTTTGGAAAATTTGGAAAAACTTCTTAGAAGATGTAAAGAAACAAACCTTTCACTAAGCCATGAAAAATGTTTTATGATATTTATAGAAGGTATTGTTTTAGGACATCACATTTTGTTGAGATGGGATTAAAGTTGACAAATCTAAAGTTGAACTCATCTCTAAGTTATTAATTCCAAATTGCCAAAAGGATGTTAGAAGTTTTCTAGGATTTACACGATATTATAGAAGGTTTATAGAAAACTTCACTAAAATAACATCTCCACTCTTCAAATTGCTTACAAAAGATTGTGAATTCAGTTGGAATCCTGATTGCCAATTAGCATTTCAAACCTTGAAAGCAAAAATTTCTGAAGCACCTATTTTAAGAGGTCCAAATTGGAAGCTTCCTTTCCATATTTCCATAGATGCTTCAGATACAGCTCTGGGAGCTGTATTGGGACAAAAAGATTTGATTCCTTATGCCATTTACTATACAAGAATTTGACTCCCACTAAGTTGAATTATATTGTGACCGAAAAGGAATTTTTAGTTGTTGTTCATGCAATTAACAAGTTCAGACACTATATAACAGGCTATGAAACC
Organism: Pinus taeda; assembly: GCA_000404065.3. Lineage (NCBI taxonomy): Eukaryota > Viridiplantae > Streptophyta > Pinopsida > Pinales > Pinaceae > Pinus > Pinus taeda. Next base: position 132,933 of record APFE031282167.1, on the reverse strand, counting down.
TTTATTCATACAAATCACTCTGCAATTAGATATTTGATGAATAAACCTATTACTAATGGCAGAGTTACAATATGGCTTTTACTTTTGCAAGAATTCAACATGACTGTGCTAGATAGACCTGGAAAACAAAACACAGTTGCTGATTTTTTGTCCAGGATTCAGAATATCAAAGAAGATTCTCTGGTTGAAGATAAGTTTCCTGATGAATATCTTTTTGCAGTAACTACTCAAATTCCTTGTTTTGCAGATGTTGCTAATTACTTGGTCACAAGAAAGTTACCCTCACATTTGTTTCCTAGAGAGAAAAGAAAAATTATTCAGGAAAGTGCAAGATATTCATGGATCACTAACGAATTGTATAAAACAGGGCCAGATCTTATGATTAGAAGGTGTGTTAGGGAAGATGAAATGCCTGAGATTCTCAAAGAATGTCATGATGAGCTGTGTGGTGGACACTTTGTTGACAAGAGGACAACCTATAAAATCCTTTCTTTAGGATATTATTGGCCATCCAACTTCAAGGATGCTAAATGATATGTCAGAAGATGTGACAGTTGCCAAAGGGTAGGGAAACCCGCTCCCTCGAATGAAATGCCATTACAAACTCAGGTACTTATCGAACCTTTTGAAAAGTGGGCTTTAGAATTTATTGGACCAATTAATCATCCATCTAAGAAGAAAAATTATATATTGGTATGCACTGATTATGTCACCAAATGGGTAGAAGCCAAAGCATTACCTTTTGCTAATGAAAAATCTGTAGTTAATTTTCTTTTTGAGGACATCTTCACTCGTTTTGGTGTTCCAAGAGAAATTGTGACAGATTAGGGATCTCAATTCACATCCAACATGGTGAAAAAGCTTGTGGAGGAGTACAAGATCAAGCATAGGAAATCTACTCCCTGTCATCCACAAGAAAATGGTCAAGTGGAGTCTACAAATAAAGTGATTGAAGGAATCCTCACCAAAATTTGTATCTACATAGAAGAGATTGGGAAGAAAGGCTTCCTGAAGCCTTATGGGGCTATAGAAATACATGGAGGAACACAATGGGACATACACCCTATGAACTTGTTGATGGGAAACAAGTCCTGTTCCCTATAGAGTTCCAAATCAGAACTGTCAAGATGGCAGTCCAATTGGAATTGGATTTATCAAAGGCTCAAAAGCATAAACTGGAGCAATTAAATGAACTTGATGAAATCAGGCAAGAGGCAATTCAAAGGATTGGTATAGTCCAACAATAGAGGGCTAAATGGCATGACAAATATATCAAGGACAAGAGGTTTCAAGAGGGAGATTGGGTGTTGTTATTTGAATCAAAGTTTAAAGGTTTTCAAGGAAATTTTCAAACTCATTGGCTTGGGCCATATGAGATTGAAAAAGTCTTTAGTAATGGAGCAGTGAGGATCAAAACAATAGATGAAATCAAACTCCTCTTCTTGTGAATGGTCATAGATTAAAAATATATCAAAAACCAATTTCAAAGGAGGAGTTCATCAATATCTTCCAGAACAATTCTAAAATGAAGTTAGTGAAGAAGAATCCTTCTTCTCCACCAACTTAGTCTTTATTTTTCCTATCTAAAAACGAAAAAAAAAGAAAAGAAAAAAATGTATAAGGTTGAAAACTAATCATTGATTGGCATGCTTATACAGAAAATACAGGGTGAAAATCAGAGGTTTCTGACACCCTATATTTTCCATTTCCTTTCTGTAATAAGTGGTGACAAAAAGCCACAGTCACTCTATATTTTGCAAAATTCATTATCTCATCTCACTTCGCTCTGTTTTATTTTTACAGTTTCACTTCATTCCATTGCCATATTTCACCAATAAAGTTTTCCTTTTCCAGTATTTGTTCCATCTCCATTTTCATTTATCATCTTGTCTTACATCTCATTTTATTTTCACTTACATAGCCATTTCCATTTCATTCATTCATAAGCCATATTTTACTTTCTGTTTCACGTTCTATAGTTGATTCTGTTCTGCAGCTAATCTCATTCTACAACTGCAATTTGCTTATCAGTTCAGGAATAAGTATACAGTTCATAATAAAACCATGTTTGAAGGGAATTGAAGAAAAATCAAATTTATGAAGAAATCAAGCTCAAGGTACTTGTGAATCAACATCAAAATATTAGCAAGCGGAAGATAAAGGTTCCAAAGGTAAATGCAAAAAATTATTTCAAAAAGCAATTTGAAAACATAAGTTTGTATAGTATGTATAATCACATGTCCCCTTAACCAACCATCATTTGATTTGACTACCACGATGTCTCTGCCATATCTTCTGTCTTTAATGACAAACAGTCTCAATGATTATTTCATAACAAATCTCTGCTTCAAACTCCATAACTTGTACTCAAACGGTCCTCCACAACTACACCTGTTAACGGTCAAGACAACGATGTGACCTACCTATTTACGACTCTCTAAACCCTTACTATCTATTTATTGCATGAAAACTCTTAAGTTTTTCTCTCATATTCACGCAGTCATTCCATATACATAGTTTTCCTATTTCCATATACGCATTCATTCCATTTCTTATATAGTGAGAGTAATTTTGAAGGCTAACCGAAAACAGAGGATATGGGGCTTATTGTCAGAACATAGCTCGTAGGGGTAAAATATATGGAGGGGTATCCATAGCTTAAAGGGATGCTACAGATGGCTGGATGGTTAAATTTTATTGAAAAATTTGACGGTTACCACAAGGAAATTACCAAATATTTTACAAGATCATTTGATGGCATAGAAGTGGAGATAGGGGATATCAAATTTGTAGTCACAGAATCCTTCATAGCAGAAGCAACAGAGCTCCTGAGACTAGGATAAAGATGGTTTAAAAGCAAGGAATTTCATGATGAATCTTGGATGGTGATCCTTAAAAACCTAGGTATGGATGTTACAGTATTTAGAAAGGGGATTCCAATTTCAGCACTCAAGAACAAATGGAGTAACATGTTGTTAATACTACAAAAACTCATTAGATGTGAAGGAAGATTTGGGTCTATGTATGTTTACCATATACACTTGTTAATGAATTTTTTAGAGAATGGAACCATCAATCTTCCCTTTTTCCTTCTGAACAGTCTGAGAAGGATGGCAACAAATGTCCAAAAGAAATTTGAAACAATAGAAACAACTCTGTATCATCATGGATTAGTAAAGATTCTAGTTGAATTCCATTTGAGAAGTATAGGGGATACATGGGAAGATTTCTTGGTAGGAAATTTCTTCCTGGATGCTCCAGATTTATCTAAGGGAAGTCATGTTAAGAGAAGTAGAAGGAGATATATCAGCATTAATATTCAAAACTCCTCACAAAAAGATGATGCAGAGACAGCTCCTAAACCAGAGGTTAGGAAGCAGACTAAACAAGAGAGAAAAATGAAAGAAAGGGCTGAAGAAATCAATGAGGACATTCCTAAACCTTCATCACCACAAGAAGATGAACAACTACTCTCTGAAAGACTGACCAAGATCAAGGAGCAAATCAAGAAAAATAAGGAGAAAGGAAAGAGGAAGGAGACAAAATAAGAAACCATCAGCTTTCAAAACTTGAGGAGGATCTCTAGACTCCAAGGTAAGGTGAAGAAGGTGACATCAAAAGAAGCCCAATTCATAAACTTAGAAGAAGAAACCCCAGTTCAATCTCCTAACAGTATCCCATCTGAGCACAATCCACAAAACTCTCATCCATAGAATTTTGAAGGCAACCCAAGTAGAGCTTCTCCTGGCATAGATCCAGTACAACAAGAAACCTATGACTACATAGAGTCATTAGAGAAAAAGAATACCTTGATAGATCCAGGAACTTCAACTAATCCAGAGAAGCCTGTCATGCCACAAGAAACTCTAATTAGCTCTCTCAAACAAGAAATCTTTGAGCTAGAAATTCTGAACAGACACATTCAAAAAGAAAATGGAACCTTGAGGGAACAGAACAAGCTAGATAGAGCTATTCATGACAACACAATGCTACACTTGGGATTATGGTACAAGAAAAAGAAGAAGTTGAAAAGAAAAAATAAGAAGCTGAGCAGAACACTTATTAACCTCAAATACAGACTCCTTATGAGGAAGCCAAGGATGGCAGTCAGTGTAAAGAAAAGTAAGAAGAGGAAGTTAGATGTGCTAGCAGAAGTGTCAGAACAAATGCAATAGGAGGAAGAAGTTCACAATTTTGATTGCATGGGGACATGCAATGGTTTTGCAGTGGGGGTATGTTGAGCCTCAAAATTACTCTTTCCCTAGAAACTCTTCTCATCCCTTTTCTTTGTTTTCCATGAAGAAAATGCATTCTTATCATCAATGACCAGTATATATTTCCTTAAGGAGGACATTTAGTGATTTACATGTTATGCTTTTATGTTTTGCTATTTGAATAATTTTTTGTCTTTTAGCTATGGAACATAGCCTATTCTGCATCTAATTGATTGTTTCGCAACTACCTTCATGCTTTAATAGGTTACAAGTATCAAACGAGGAAACCGACCACATGGGCATCTCTGGAATGGCCACGACATGGATCCTATCCTAGTCAACCAGCCTAAATATACAAAGAAACCAGCTCAAGACCATAATAAAAGGTGGAGTCAAATGAGAAAACCGAGGAGCAATAAGACTCTGTGTCCAATAGGAATTTGTGTCCATTCTTCGTAGCTATTTAATAAATCCGACAACTTATGTTGTAGCATTTACTTGAACCAGCCACCAGTGATAACAAATTCACACAACTACCTTGATGACTTAAAGTTGCCTATAGCTAATCACCCATTCACGTGGAATTGTTGTAATACGTGGACCACCTGTAGCTAAATTCTCTCAAGGACAGTTAAGATTTTTCTTTAAATATTAGTTGTAAAGAACTCGGAAGGAGTTCGAATTTCCTCATGTATTAAGCTCAGACTTACTATTCTGTAATTTTGAAACTCACTTTCCTATTTTTAAAATGAAGACCGCATGTTTTATGGATATATGAAAGAGTTTCTTGGAGATTTATTTAGCATGCATAACCTGATCAGTTGCAGAGGGCCCCTGCATTGAATGAGGTTTTATTTCATTTTGTTTTGTCTTTTCTAGTTAAATTGTAAATTCATCATTTCCTCTCACAGTGTTCATAATCATTTTCGTACTAACCTTTTTTATAATGAAACTTTTATCATTTCCTTACTAATGCAGAATAACTTCTTTTAGTGCATAATAGCTTCTTTTTGTTTAATTTCTTTCTAGTTTTTATTAGTAGTTAGAATTTGAAATTCAGTAGTGTAATTTAGTTTGTTTCATTTATTGTTTCACTAGTCTTTAAATTTTGAAATAGATTGATCAGTTCCATTATTGTTCTTGTCGTTTTATTACTAGTTTATTGACTCATGGTGTAGATGAATGTTTCTAAGGAGCCCTTCTAGTTGTTAACTCGTCTTAAACTAAGTGGTTGAATACGTCATTCAGGCAATGAGTCTTTTCTGCATTCTTGCATTTATCTTCTCTTAGAATAATGAAGTACATAATTCCTCAAATGTCATCACAAGGAGATTTTTCTCCCAAAATTGAGAGGCAGGGTAACTAAGTATTTCATTTAGTTTTTTTTATGTAATTGATTAGACAGTAGTTGTAATTTCACTTTCAGTTTTTAGTTCATGATTTGGAAATAATGATAAGGATAGGAATAGAAACTCTGTTTTCATTTTTTTATTAAACTTTTCTTCCAAATCTTCCTTAAGCTCTTTTATTTCTCATTTTTTAGATTCTTAGTAGTCTTTACAGAAGTTAGATTTAAGACTTTGATAGTTACATTGTAAATCATTAGGTATTAAAGGACCAAAAACCCCCAAAACAACATAAAACACAAAAACAACGAAGTAAGAAGGGTCATCTAGCACAAAAGGTGCACTACACTTCATCAGTTTATGATACCTGGATTGATAATTTATGTAAAGCAATTTAGGACACTAAATTTACCAAACAAAAAGTGACATTGTTCCCTCTATATTTTTCTTTTAGAGACAATAATTTACTCTTATCTCCAATCATGTGCTTGGAGCAACAACTATCCACATACCACATGTTTTCTTGATCATGCGCAAATAGTGCAAGTCCACATTCCATGCTTTTTCAACTTTTTGTTTCCAATTATTCTTGTATTTTGAAAAGGTTGGATGCCAAGCATTATAGGAATTAGATGCATACTCAAACCTGCTTCTGTACTCACTTGATTTGTGCCCAAAATTATTACATTTGAAACATTCAACATCATCCATCAAGGGAGAGAAACCATTTATATTTATGGGAGGAGAGTTTTACGATATAAAATTTTGATACTTACTATATCTAAAATTTTAATCTCTTTCAACTTTGACTCTTCTAAAATAAATAGCTTTATGTACAAAGATTTTACATTTACAACAATGACCATAAAACAAATTAGGGCATCTAAAGTTGGAAAGTTCACGACTTTGTGCAGATTATAGGTACCTCAGTTGTCTTGTTGATTGATTCATTCTCCTTTGGTATGAGTCCTTTGAGAAGTTGGAATTCTTGTTCCAGTTATGGGTTCCTCTCTTTCTTATTATTTTTTTATCTTCACTGATTCTTCCTTGAAGCTCCTTTGCATAGATCTGAGGTTCTTCAAATCCTATCGACCTGAAACTCATATTTCTCATAGCATACTCTTGCAATATGGAATATCCAAGGCCTGTCTTATTTTCTGGATATCTTTGACTATTCAGAAGTTGGTTTAAATTTCTTTTCCCTTCCGTAAAATTTTCATTCAAACCCTTCTCACTTTCTAATCTCTCACTATTGATTCTCAAAGAGACAATTTCCGCTTCTAGACTTTGACAGTTTTCTTCCCATTCCTGAATTAAAACATTAAGAACTTCTTGCTTCCATGTTTCTTCTTTTATATTGACTTTCAGGGAAAGAATCCATGTTTCTGTGATCATATCCTCCTTTTCCTTGATCAACTTTTTCTTTAAGTGTCTATTCTCTTCTTCTAGCTTTTCACATGTGTTTCATTTTTCTTCTAATCAAAGAGCTAAGTTGTCTTTACTTCTAATGGATTCCTCATTTTTCTCTTGTTATACCTTCTTCATCTCACAGTAGTTTTTATTTCAGTAGCTCGTTCTTTCTTCTGGCCTTCTTTAACTCATCAAGAGCACTAATGAGCTCCCCTTCAAGATCCATGACAACTTCTTATTCTTCCTCAAAATCTATAACATTTTTTTATTTTTGGAGTCAGCTTCAAATTCCATAAGTAGACATTCATTTGAATCACCCTTTGAAGAGATATTTCTATTAGATTCAAGTGTTGATTTATCCTCTTTGGAGTAGAGCCCCTTCTTCTTGAATAATTTGTTCTTTTGATGTTTTCAAGTTTTGTCTTTGGAATCTTGATATTTTTCCTTTTCCTTGTAAGGACACTAGGATGAAAAATGCCCAACTCTTACACAATCAAAGAATTTGAAGGGTAGCTTCCCTTTATACTTCCTTGAGTCACGTTTTAGTTTTTTGGAAGAGTGAGCCAACTCTTGATCAAATTCACAGTTGGAACACTCTTGATGACCTTTGTGCTCCTTCTACTTCTTGGATGCCTTGAAAGATGCCTCCTGTGTTTCAGTATTCTCCTTTCATATTCTCATCTCATAAGTTGTGAGAGTACTAAGTAGTTGGTCCATTGTGATATTTTTCAAATCAAACATCACTTTAATGGCTGATATTTTGGCATTAAATCTCATAGGCAAAGATCTTAATACCATTTTAGCAATTACATCTTCTTTGTTAGCTTCACCAAGTCCTCTAGTCATGTTGGTCAATTCATCAACTTTGAGGAAATACTCTCCTATACTCTCTTCTTCACTCATTCTCAAGATCTCAAACATCATTCTAAAGGTTTGAAGTTTTTCTTGCTTAACTTTCTTATATCCTTCATGGCTCTAATTAAGCTTATCCCACACTTTTTGCTAACTTACATTGCATAACCTTTATGGTTTCATATTTACTAAGACCAAAGAGAATGGAATTCTTGGCCTTTGCATTATTTCCATATGCCTTTTAACCATCTACATCAGTAGGAGGGACTGCAGGGACAACATAATCTACCAACACAAAACTCCAAATATCTACTCCTAGGGACATAAGATAGGCTTCCATCCTGACTTTCCAAAAGGCATAGCTTGTCCCATCAAAGACTGGTATCTCACTTGAGTAAGAATCTTGACTCTCTTGTCTATACATAAGTCTGTATAGATCTACCTTCCAATGGTTAAAATGTTACTAAAGGTAACTTGGCTCTGATACCAATTGTTGGAATAAGGAATTACTGGGGGGAGGGGGGGAAGGGGTGAATCAATATTAGTGAGGTTCTTAAACTTTATGCTCAATTCTTAATTTCCTTTCACTTTTTCCTGTTACTTGTGAGAGAATTCTTAATACAGTATATATACAACAAAGTAAACCATTCATAAGAACACATAATCCATGAATTGAACATCACACACTTATTGGCATTGGTATTTTTTATGTGGAAACTCAAAGGGAGAAAACCACAAATATATTTGTTATTATGATGTAATTTAAGATCCTACTTAATTAAACAAATTTGTTTGTGAGCACCGACCCACAGGAGGCCCCAACCCCTTTAAGATAGCAATCCACTACTTTCCAAGATGCACCAACCTCTTATGAATGTAAGTGACCACATGCTCTAACCACATGTTTTGGTTTTCATATGATTTTCAAACTGAAAGCAAAGGCATATACCAAGGCACAACAGTATTAAACTAGGTCAGCTATTACACACAACACCTTCTCCTCAACTCAGCCATTATGACTTACCCTACTCACTTCAGTGCACACTTAACTCTAATATTGGCCCACTATTACTATGCTTCAGAGTCAGTTCTCGAGTCTGAACTCCCTTCTACTCACTTCCTCACATACAACTCCTCACACTCTTCACACATCTCTCCACTCTCCCATGCGCAACAATCTTTCTTCCCCCACATTACAAAACTAAAATCCTCGGTTTTGTTTCACTATCACATATTGGGTGATGGAGTCAAACACACTCCTGGAGAGTGTACTCTGTGCATGGATCTCCTTCTTATTATAGTGGATGACAACTGCATCTACATTAAGTAGAAGGATGAGCTTTGAGCGTTTAAACTAAGAATTAATTCTGAGTTGAATTGTGCACACTAGGAGTTACTCCATTAATTTTCCTCATACATCTAGCATGTCTCTTCTTTTTTTCTCTTTAAGGCACATACTAGTGAAGGGAAAATTGTAGAAGGCCATAATAGCCCATAAATTTTCTCAAATGGTGTCCCCAAGGTTATATTATTCATTTAATTCCTCGTAGCATGCAAGTAAGAGAAACAGAGGCTCGGTTTTTCTCAGGACAGACTCCATTAAGTCATTATGTGTAATCATGATCCTATATTTCTTGAAACAACAATTCTTTGTAGTCATCATTTATCCAACAATACCAACCTTGCTATCTGCATTTACTTAGCTTCTCAACACATTTTGTGCTCCATTATCCACAATTGTGGCGCAATGCCACACATGGTGCAATGCCAAAGAGTTTTTGACTCATTCACGCTTTTGAACTCTAGAGCCCAAACTCATAGTGCTATGTATATAGCATGAAGGATCCTTTTTGTACATAACCCTTGGTCACCAAAACATGTGAAATTGTTTCTTAAACATTCACTTGCCCCCACTCATATACATATGCTCTTACTAAGTTGAAGCTTAGATGCTCTGATGCTTGAGTCTCTTTTTAATAACACCTCTTAAGATATACGGGCTTACGAGCTTCCGACCTAGCCCACTTCTATGCCCCACTAAAAATGCATGCTTATAATCAACCATTAATGTTCCTTTAAGGTGTTAAAGGAGGTTTCAGGCTTGGCCCATTCCATGAGTTTGCGCTCTTTAAATGGTTTCACTTGTCAGTCTCTGCTACACCACTCTGATCTCTACCTGTCAGTCCCACTTGCAATGCCCAGATCTCAATTAAAATTTCTTCTGAGCTTTCAACCTTCTAAGCTTTTGGGCTTTTGACTAGCAATGCTTGACTCTCAGTTAAAATTGTTTTTCAGGCTTTCAACCTTCCGGACTTCTGGGCTTCCGACTGGCAATGCTTGAATCTCAATTAAAATTGCTTCCAGGCTTCTAACTCGAAATTCTCGACTCTCACTTAAAATTGGTTCCTCGCTTCTAGGTTTCCGACTAGAAATTCCATGCTCTCAATTAAAATTTATTTCAGGCTTCCAGGGTCTGCAACCACGACTTTAGAGATCCTGACTTTTACTATCAATAACTTTTGATTCACGAGATCATTTACAAACTCCCACATAATGTTGGAGATATTTTTTTTATCACAATCCAATTATGCCATTTCTAAGAGCATTTGAGCTAAAATACAAAGGTAGAAATGCCTTCAAGGCATGGGACTTCCCCCGAGCTTGATATTCCATGCACACCAATTCTAATCTGGTTGAAATCAATGCCAACATACTGAATGCCGCCAACCATTCAAGCAAGTCAACTACCCAACAATCATGTCATGTAAAAACTTCATTAAATCTAATATTAATATTAAAAATTTAATATTAAATTTATTACATTTTTATTAATATAATATTAACTTTAATATAATATAAAATTTGTTATATTATAACATATATTAATGTATTAGGATTTCTATAAGCTCCAAATATATATGGTAGAGAATAACAAAGACCTAGAGTGATAGAGGTGGAGACATAGAGGAAGTGACAAGGGAGAGATGGAGATAAAGTTATGGAAAGAGAAGAGGGGTGAATAAAGAGAGAAGGAGAGGAGAGAGAGAGAGAGGGAGAGAAGGGTAAGAGAGAGAGGGGGAGACACAAAGATGGAGAGGAGGGGAGGGGGAGAGAGTGGAGGAGAATGAGAGGGAGAGAGAATTGGTGTTGGAGGAAAATATAGGGAGGGAAGGAAAAAGACATATAGAGAGAGAAAGGTGGAGAGAGAGTTTATATGTTTTGGGGTGAGATATAAAGAAAAATAGGGAGAGATGGAGAGAAGGGTGAAAGAGAATGAGAGAGGTAGGGAGGTAGTTATAGGGTTGGAGAGAGAGAGAGAGAGATACAAAGGAGAGATGGAGAGAGTGTGTATATGTTTGGGGGCGAGATAGAAAGAAAAATAGGTAGAGAAGGAGAGAAGGGGGAAATAGAATGAGAGAGGGAGGGAAATAGTGATAGGGTTGAAGGATGGAGAAAGAGAGAGAGAGTGAGTGATGAGGGGGAGAGATATAGAGAGGTGGGGGAGAAAGGGAGAGAGATGAAGGAAGAGAGAGAGGACTTGAGAGGGGGGGGGAGAGGTTGAGTTGGAGGGGGAGAGAGGGATGTAAGAAGAAAGACATATAGAGAGAAAGGTGGAGATGGAGAGGGAGAGAGGAGAGTAGGAGGGAAGAGATATAGAAAGGGACACAGAGAGAGAGAAGGGGAAGAGAGAGAGAGAGAGGGAGAGAAGGGGAAGATAGAGAGAGAGAGGGAGAGAAGGGGAAGAGAGAGATAGGGAGAAGGAGAGGGAGGGAGATATAGATAGATATGGAGAAACAATGTGTATGTTTGCAGGGTGATATACAGAGATGAAGAAGGAGAGACAAAGGGATATAGAGATATAGATGGAAGGGGGATAGAGGGAAGAAGAGAGAGATAGAGATTGTGAGGGAGGGAGAGATAGATAGATATGAAGAGAGAGTGTGTTTTTTTTTTAAGGGTGAGATAGAGAGCCAAAGAAGTAGAGATGGAGGGAGACATAGATATAGATGGAGGGGGAGAGAAAAGGAAGAAGATTGCTTGCACTAGATGCATTGATTTAAGTGTAGATGTTTATTTGTAATCTTATTTGATTTCTTGCACTAGATGCATTGATTTCTATGTAGATGTTGATTTCTAATTCTATTTGATTGCTTGCATTAGATGTATTGATTTCCTTAAATATGTTAATTTATAATCCTGTTTGATTTCTTTCATTAAATGCATTGATTTTAGTGTAGATGTTGATTCCTACTTGTATTTGATTGCTAGCACTAGATGCATTGATTTCAATGTAGATGTTGATTTCTAATCATACTTTATTGCTTCATTTAGATTCATTGATTTCAATGTAGATGTTGATTCTAATCCTATTTGATTGTTTGCATTAGATGTATTGATTTTAGTGTAGATGTTAATTTCTCATCCTATTTGATTGTTTACATTTTATGCATTGATTTCAGTGAAGATGTTGATTTCTAATTTGATGTAACTAGATGTATGGTGTACATTAATTTCAAGGTAATTAAATTAACATTGTGCATTTATTTCGGTGTAAGCACAAAAAAATTATTGACAACGTGCATTCATTTCTATGTTACAGTAATTCAACCATAAATAAAATACTTGAATTTTCATCTCAAATAAAATGTTCACTTAATTGAAATGTTTACTTCTTGAAACTAGAAACTATTTGAAATTAAATACATTCTTATTATTCTCAATTTTCATGCTTCATATTGGATTGTAAAAAGTGCAACACACACACACACACACACACACACACACATCATGTTATGACTAAGCGCTTGTAGATAACCCCAAACGAAATAAAATCAAATAAAACTTATTTGTAACTTTTACATCTCCACATCTTTTAAAATTGAATAAAACATATTTCAATCATAAGGAAATGATTGTAACACTTGGATAATTAAGTAAATTTAGGAAAGATGATAACATTATATAAAATTATAGAAATGTTATCATATATATTTTTTTTTATCTACATTAAATTATAATATGATTGACTTATATTATATTATGACTAATCTCTTGTAGATAATCTCAAAAGAAATAATATTGAATAAAACTTATTTTTTGTCTACATGACATGTTTTAAAATTGAATAAAACTTGTGAGAAGCAATGAAACACATGATAAGCGAAGAATTTTAGGACAGGGAGTAAGCATGTACAACTACCATTTCAATTGTATTTGTGTTTGTAAATTGAACCTTGAGATAAGTAATTGATTGAAATACTTAAAAAGGTTGACCATGCAATGGTAGATATGTGGGTTACAAAAAAATTCGTATATGTTTTTTATTATACAATGAATGACTTTAGAATTCAAATAATTTATTTTTAAAATTGAATTGTAATAACATACATGTTGATTGCGCCAAAAGACATTTTCTACAAGCCAATATGTAGCATATTTGTAAATCTTTCCATGTTCAATATTAAATTGATACACGATATATTTTAGTTCATTTTAAGTATGAAAGTGAGTTGCATCATAGTAAGATTGTACTTATATCATGTTATGATTAAACTCTTGTAGATGACCTCAAAAGAAATAAAATCGAATAAAACTTATTTGTTGTTTGCAATACATCTTTCAAAATTGAATAGAATTTATTTCAATCCTATTTGTGTTTTTTAATTGAACCTTGAGGTAAGGAATAAAATTTAGGAAAGTTCATATCAATTTTATATATAATTATAGAAACATATACCATTAATTGTTTTTTGGTATATTAAATTCCAAAATATCATGTTATGACTATGATCCTGTAGATGACCCAAAAGGAATAAAATTGAATAAAAATTATTTGTTGTTTACTACACATCTTTTAAAATTGAATTTAAAACTTATTTCAATCCTATTTGTGTGTTTTAATTCAACCATCATATATTTTAGTTCATTTTAAGTATCAAAGTGACTTGCATCATAACCTAAGATTGTACTTATTTTCTTAGTCTATGAAACTAGAAATCAAAATTGCTATATTTTTTAAATAAAAGTTATACTATATAGAAAAAATTGTAAACTACTGAAATAATTTTAACAAATCCATAGACTTAAAAAATGAATGAAAATCCATAAACAAGATTAATAAAAGTCCATAAACTGAGATAATGAATGTATCAATAAACTGTCCATATGAAAATATATACAAATTAAAAATGTTACATGAACATACATAAACTAAAATAATAAGCATCCATAAACTCAAATAATGTTCATGTACATCCATAAACTGTCCATGTATGAAAATATACAAATTTTGTATCACATGTGAATGTGGCCTATGAAATGGGATTGAAAATATACAAACCATCCACTCTAAGTACCACCAAAACTCTTATGTGAGTTCTGTTGCACAAAGTAAATCCATAATATGGTACTGCAATAGAACACATTCAAATTCAAAATAATTAGATCATTATTTGTAAACAATAAAAGATATGGAAATAAATGATTTTGAACCACATTTTAATTACATATATGAATCTACTAACCCCACTTGAGTCCAAATGCAAGTCATCTAGGATGGGGGTCCAATGAATTTGGGTTTGGGGCTCTCGTGCTTATGGCTCAAATATTGGAGCTTGCATTGATGGACCTGCATCGTCAATGCCTCTATACCTAGCATCCTACTCATGCATCCACATAACTATGCCATCGACGACACTCTACATATGGACCTATGTACACGATGGCATGGAAAAATTATAATTAGTCTATGAATTAATTAGCATGCATGTAAATTAAATAAAGAAAATGTTAAAATATTAGGAATAAAATAGTTGACCTCATCTACCGGTCCATGTGGTTGTACATACTGACTTTCCTCCACATGAGTGTTACAAGGTGGAGGTGTGGAGGAGAATCCATGGAAACATGTACTGGTGGAGGTTGGTCTAGTTGATAAACTTCCCCCTCAAATTACCTCATACACTCATCCATGTAGTTAGGTTGTGTCTACATGTTATCATGAACTTATTAATATAAATTCAATACAATATGAACTAAATTAGTATAAATAATTATTCATAATTTGACAATAAGAGTCAAACGTTCAATATATATGTACTTGGTATGTGTCACGTGGTTTTTGCACCCTGCAAGTGTCATGGATGGCATCATGACACATACATCCATATGACAAAAGTTGATCAACAGGTAGACTCGCAAGAAAAAAAATCATCATTTAATGGAATTGGTTGCCTAGTCTGCTCATCTCTCCATGCAATGTGACATGCACACTAACCAATGCCATCTACATGTTATATACAATGGTATCCTTGTTCTAAACACCGAGTTGCAATGACTCCTCTATCTTTGTTGGAAATACCACGCTCTGAGACAATAGATGTAACAATCTCAGAGGTGGTGGTACATGCCCAAGGTCCCTACGAGCCTTGCCATGATCATAGGTACATCCCAAGCCGGATCCATAAAAATTAGATCTAGTATCAGTGTAATTTGGCCTCATATGTAGCACAACTCTGCATATATATGCTTGGAAAAATAAAAGGGGACCTAGCCATGGTGGGGGAACTAGCCCCAAGCTCCAATGAATTGATGATACCATTAGAGAAATTTTGAGTTCTAAAATGGGCCTCAAAACAAAAATGTACAAAAAAATCAACTTTATAAGAACCAATATGATTCAAGATGATGATGTCAACTATGGGGGGAGATTCACCATTTTTGGAGTAAAAAAGTAAAAAAGATTTTTAAAAAAAATTGAAAAATAAAAACTACTTTTTCGACTCATATTTTCAACGTATTTCCATATGGTTTAACTCAAATTTCGAGTGGGGTATCTCATTGGATGCATATTTTAATTCCTCATCCAAAGAGTACCCATGTTGCATACTTCTGATGGACCCTGCTACAGGAAAAATCAGAAATACATGAAAAATATAATTGCAATCAAAATTTTCATGTATTTATCATTTTTTGTGTAGCAGGGTCCATCAAAAGTGTGAAACATGTGTACTCCTTGGATTAGGAATTAAATTATGGATCTAACGAGTTCTCCCACTTGAAATTTGAGTAAAATCCTAGGGAGATAAGTTGAAAATACGAGTTGGGAAAAGTTGTTTTTTCTTTTTCCCTCTAAAATTTGATGATGTAATCTAATACTATTTTATTATTTCCACTATTATTTTATAATATTCCTTAGGAGGCCCATTTTAGACCTCAAATTTGTCTAATGAAAAAAAGGGTTTCAACAACATTCTTAAATTATCTAAGTGGAATTGAGCCTTTATGTCTAACATGGCGCTTCAGAGGGATGTTGAACAACTCCCCACGAACATGAATGTTCTTGGCCCCTTTCGCCACCTCCCAAGTATGTGTGCTTCTAACCTCATGCCTCCTAATCCTACGTATGGAATGTAGGAGGAAACTCTGTGGGCGTAACCTCGGGTATATCTCGATCAACCTACTGATGTTATCTAACATCAAAGATAAACTACACCTAGTAGGTGAACTAGAAGGGATTTTACGCAGCTCTTATGTGATCGACTTATGTTGGGTCATAACATCCTCCAATGTGATACTAGTTTTAACATCATCCCACAAAGGGATCAACACTACATTGTGATCCTCAGCTTTGCCCTGCTGAGGGTTTTCAAATCATAAACATAATTTAACATATATATTTAACAAAATAGAAGCATAATAACATATACATTAAATTCAAACACATCATTTGAAGATGGTTTAAAAATTAAAGACAATTTCAAGACATGAACACATAAAGTCTAAAGAGGATTTAAAAATGCACCTATAGCAAGTGAAGATGGTCCACTATCTGTAAGATGATCATCAACAAAGATAAAAAACACTACCTTTGACACTCTAACTAGTATCAGAGCCGGGATCTACGAGTGGAACTCGCACTCTGGTTGGGATCCATGATATATCGCCAGCCCGATAAGGTATAACAAATCCCCCCACACCCTGACGACCTGAGGTTGGGGAGTATATAGGATCTAGCTTTGCATATTACATATAATTCATATTTAATACATATAAACTAATCCAAAAAAAAAAGTTGACTAAACTATTACATATAATACAAAGCTATTAGATATGTTACATATAAACTAATCCAAGAAACAAATATTCACTTAGAAAGAATGTTGACAAGAAAACAATCTCTAAACTCAAGTAGAACAATCTAGCATAAAATCCTAAACTTTAGAGCCCATTCTTTGATAATTTATCAACCAAAGTATTGAGTTTCATGTAAACACAATCGAAAGAAGTAATCAAATCTACCTTCACACTTTTTCCCATTTATAAATAATGCATTTTATTCATAGGTCATAAATATGTAAATATATATGTAAAAAATTGAAATAAACATATTTTCAAAACTAGTAAAATTTCATGCCAACCAAATACTCCAATAGACCTTAAGTTCTTATAACGTTTGAGTTTGACACATGACATGTACTAGGTGTAAGCACATGAAGACAATGTTTATGGTACAACACACTACATAATGAAACAATATGGTACAAATTAAAAAGCAGTCAAAATGCTTTTATTCACTTTAAATCCACTTTTCATGATAGATTTAATGCATCTATCAATGATGCATTGTTGAAACTTGAACTTTTATATATGTGTATTTGTGTTATATGCTTTAAATAATTATACTATGTTAAATGTTAAATAGTTATATAACTATGTTACATTAT
>APFE031282167.1:59510-110815 GCA_000404065.3 Pinus taeda | reverse complement strand
TTTTCGGTCCATGGTATTGGATGCTTCGACATGTATAAATATGTATTGTAACATTGAAAGGAATATAATGAAAAATCAAGCTGGTAGTCCGGGTTTTGGGATCCAGGGGAAAATATCTGTGCATATGTGTTTTTTATGTGTTATGCTCTCGCATTGTTTATTTTTATGTGATTTAGAATTTGTATGCAGGTAATTTCTGTACGGGGTTAAAACCTACATATGGCACAAATTCAGTTTGACCAAGAGAAACTTCAAAAGTTTGACAATTACAGAAAACAAAGGTTAACAAAGGTCCGTTTGGACCAATTGCTCATTGAACCAATAAGGGAGCCTACTCCTAGTGTTAGCATAAGTGGTAGTTCAAAAGAAGAGAAGTCTAAATAAAATTTCGAAAAAGAATCAGCTGAAAAGTTCGATGATTAGTCCAAGAGTGAACACAACAGAAATGAGGGGTCAATTAAAGACACAGCTCAATCTATAGAAAATCTTGACCAGCAGTTTTTGTCCCCGAAACAAGCTAAAGTTCCCACTCCCCTTACAAAGCCAACAAAGCCACTTGTAGTGGATCTAGAAGGGGAATGGGAGAATTTTAATGAGTTAATCAACACTTAGGAATAGAGCGCATAGCCACTGACAAACCTAAGAGAGACAAACACATAAATGGTGGTAGAAGGGGCTATTAATACTAAGGAAACAGAGCATATTCCTGTTGCTCTGTCATCTGAAATCGTACGAAAGATAGAGGAGATTCCTCCTCTAGACGTATTTTATAGCCCGCAACATAAGGCTGTTGTCAAGAGGCAAAGAAAGAAAAGAAAAATAGATTCCATGCTCGCTCTAGAGGATGAACCTCTGGATGTTCTTTGGAAGGACCTAACTACAGACCCATCGGAGAATCTAACTTGGCTCTCTCAGATCGCAAGAGCATATGCTTCGGCAACAATTGATAAAGCAACAGAAGTTCAAATGCTACTAAAAGAGAAGGAGGATAGTATTTTGTTTTTAGAACAACAACTATAGCAAGTCAGCATCAGTCAAGAAGCAGAAACACAACTAATACAATTCCAGCAAGACTTCCAGCAGATGCAATTGAATCATCAAAGTAGTTTGGCCAATAAAGAAGAAAAATTACAAGCTATGATAGAAATGCATAAGGAGGATCCAAAAATTGGGGAATTTATCACAGAAGCACTCGCACTTAATTCCCAGCTCTTACAACAGGAAGAAATATTTTGCTAGAAAATCTAGCAATGGAATTTCCATTGTGAAATGAGTGATAATATTGCAAATTAAGTTGCAGATTTACGACTTGATTATGATTCAATTTTTAAGAAGGTTTCAGACTTCTTGAACTGGAAAAGATAAAAAGAAGGGAAAAGAGCAGAATTGCCCAGAATCGACGAATCACACAAAGAAATGTTATTTGCGAAATGGGATTCCCAGCTTAAAGAAGTAGAACAAGTGATGGAAGAGGCAATGACAACATCAAACAGTGTCATTGAGTGCATAAATGAAAATTTTCACAAGGCCAATTTGATATCAGAGACTACCCTGGGCTTCCTCCCAAAGTTATAACAACTTCAAACAAAGTGGAAACAGACAGCAGAGGAAAAGGCAGAGTCGATTAAACAGGTAAAAGGTTTAAACTGGGACACATACTGGTAGTACCTGGTAAAGCCACGTAGCCAATGGATGACCCTGAAATGCCTCATAACCTCTGTCGAGAAGATAGTGCCAGCTCTAGCGATTGCTGTATTTGTAGGACAATTAAGAGCTGAATTTGGCCAGCCGACGTTCTTGAAACCGATATTGGACATTTGTAATCTAAAAGATCAGATGCATGATTTATCATAGATACAATTTAGTTTTGTTTTAATTCATTTTTGCTTAAAATGAGGTAGGTGGTTTAAACCTCGTCTATTTTTGTAATATTTATTTTTAGATTTCATTAAAGTAGTATTTAAACCCCTCTCATGCATTTAGTGAGGGGTCCAGAGTTTTATCCAAAAAAAATTCTTCAAAACATGCAGTTTTCCCCCCACTAAAGAGGTTTTGATAAAATGAATGAACAAGATTTATTTTTATATGAGTTTGATGTCTGCTACTGAAATGCACTTTTGTACTCTTAGTGGATGTTGAGTGATATGAAGAGAAAGCTATATTGCTGCAGCTCATGAGTAGAACTTATTACCAATGGTATTTTTATCTCCTGATACTTTTTACTTATGTGCCAAGCGATAAATTATTTTCAGTTATTGATATATGAAAGTCTGAATGTTTAGTTGTCATTATTGCACTTCTGTATGGTGATAACTTACCTTTTTATGCTGAGTATATGAATAACTCTTATGCGATATGTTTCTCATAATTGTTTCGGCTAACTTTTTATACGAAACAATCATTTTTAATGGATTCTTTTGTCATAGTGATTGAGTGATTTTCATTATCAATTGCTATTAGAAATTATTTTTGATTGCATAAGTGAAACATTACTCCTAGGATAGTTTAAAGTTAGGTGTTTTCTTTCATTAGAATAGATTTTATATGATAGTTAAAAGATATATTAGATTTAGAACAAGCATTCACCCCATGAAACCCCCCAAAAAAAAACATCATCCCGTTAGTACACACATCATAAACAGATTGGGAAACTGGTCCCATCATCCCCAGTCGGAGCCACTATTCCAAATGGAAAAGGAGGTGCTTCAAGGTCCGGACTGGGTGGTTATCCCCCTTTTTGTAGACCCAATTTTTTGAGCCTTCAACACTTCCATACGAGCTACCATTGCAAAGGTTTCTTCAAAGTCGATTCCTTCAATTTGTGAATAACCTTTACAAACAAGCCTTGCCTTATTTATGATGGTTTGTCCATCTTCATTCATTTTATTTTTGAACACCCACTTGATTCTAATTATATTTTTATCTTTTGGATGAGGTTACATCTCCCATGTCTCATTCTTCTCGATTTGAGACATTTCTTCTTCCATGGCTTCCACCCAATGAGGATCCTTGCTTGAGTAAAAGTTTCTAGTTCTATCATAGATAAGAGAGCAACATCATCTTTCCTTGGTGTACTTGTCATCCTTCTTCGGGTTTGTTTTCCCTCATCTACATTGCCAATAATCTGCTCTTCAGGATGATTCTTTTGGATGAATTTCACTTTTGAAGGAGTTTGAGATGATTCTTTTTGTTTTTCTTGATCTTTTCCCTCTTTTGCCGACTCTTCTTCTTCGAATTCTTCAAGGATAAAATATTTCTCATGGACTTCAATTTATTTTTTTGGAAGATCTTCGTCAATTTTACATCAATGCTTTCTACTACATTTTGTAGTCGATTATTGTAGCATTTGTAAGCTTTGCTTCTTATAGAATATCCTAGGAGTATTCCTTCATCGACCCGAGAATCAAATTTTCTTGGTGAGTCATCATTGATCTTCATAAAAAATTTGCTTCCAAATATTCTAAAGTACTTTACCGAAGCAAGTCTCCCTTTCCATAGTTCGTATGGTCTCTGGTCATTATTTGGTCTTAGTTGAGTTCTATTCAAGGTATAAACTGCTGTCCCGACTGCTTCTTTCCAAAACTTGGGTCGCAAATCAACTGTTAGTAGAATTGTTCTTGCCATCTCTTGTACAGTCTGATTTCTTCTTTCTACTACTCCATTTTGTTTGGGAGTTCTAGAAATAGAGAGATCTCTCTTGATTTCATGTACTTTACAAAATTCATCAAATTCTTTTGAAGTAAATTCTCCTCCTCTATCTGTTCTAAGGCATTTAATCTTTGATTCTTTCTCATTTTCTACTAAAGCTTTACAATTTTTGAAACATTCAAAAGCTATGGATTTGATTTTTATAAAGTATACCCACATCATTCTAGTATATTCATCAACAAATAAATCAAAATACCTTTCGCCTTGTAGAGATGGAGTTCTGGTTGGTCCACATAATTCTACATGTATGATCTCCAAAGGTTTTGACGTAGAGAACTCCTTAGTCTTGAAACTAATTCTTGTTTGTTTTCCATGTTGACATGGTCCATAGACAACTTGATCCGACATGATGATTTTTGGAATGTCCCTTACTGCATTTGTTTTTGTGATATTGATCAAGTTATCAAAGCTTGTATGTCTCAATCGTTTATTCCATAACCAAATTTCATCTTCTCGACTTACATAACATTTATCTTCTTGAATTTTGTTCAAAATGTATACATTATGTGGTGTTCTTATTCCTTTAGCTATAAGTTCACGTGAGGAGGAGCTCCTTATCTCACAATCTTTCGTACTAAAGACAACCTTGTGTCCTTGATCACAAAGTTGGCTCACACTCAAAATATTGTGTTTGAATCCTTCCACCAACAATTCATTTTGGGATTTTCCTTTTCCATTGATGGGAGTTTGAATCCTTCCACCAATAATTCATTTTGGGATCTTCTTTTCCATTGATGGGAACAACAATTACTTTTCCAGCTATCTTGGTAGATCCACTTCCAAAAGACACATTTCCATCTTTTTGATTAAGGAGGTAGATTTATTTTGGTCACCTGACATGTGTCTTGAACTTCCACTGTCTACGAACCATTGATTTTCATCACTATGAGCACATAGGGCTAGGCCACATTTATCAATAGTGGCTTCATCCTTTTGTAGATCTTCTCTTTTGAATGTAAAATGTTATTCATCATGACCATAATCATTACATAATGAGCAAATTCGATCACACTTAGCCAAAGTATCAAAAGTGTTGTAAGTCTTGATTTGTGTTTGTTCTTTGAGGCCAAGTGGCTTGCTTTGTTGATTCTTATTTCTTGAAGCACCGTCCTTACGAGCCTGCAATGCTTGGCTTGATGACCAAAGTTTATACAATAAAAACAATAACCAAGAAATATTTTTTGGTACTTGTTAGAATAGCCTTGAATTAAGGTAGTAATATTCATTGGAGTTGTACTTCCTTCATTCCTTGGATATAAAGGTGAGATTTTGTTCCTAGTGAGATGACTTCTCTTCTTTTGTATGACTAGAAATAATTTCAGCATAGCTTCTTTGGATTTCCTTATTCACATTCTCCTTTGTACTTGATGATTCTCCTTTGAAGCCGATCCCAGATTTGTCATATTGAGGTATTTGAGCATTAAGGATGTTATCAAGTGTTTGATAGATTTTACAACTCTTTTTAACTTGATCCAATTCTTTTCTTAGTGAAACAATTTCAGTTTCATGTTTTTCGCAAATCTCTTCTATCTCATTTAATTTATTGTTCAAGAAATATTCCCTCCTTTTTGCTTCCTCCTTTTCTACTTTGAGAGAAATAATCTTCTTTTGTAAATTTCTCATTTTCTTCATTGGCACTCATTAGTAACTCATCTACATTTCCTTCGTCTTCTTGTTGGAAGTCATCATCATTTGTAAATGCCATGAATAGTACTTCTTTGCTTCCAGCACAGTCATTTTCCTCGTCTGACTCATCATCAGTTCTTTTGTGAAAAGTGATACTTTTAGTTGATTTCTTCTTGGTGATCATGAATTCATATTCGTCAGAATCGTCTTGTTTGGAGAATAAATTCTTCTTGTTAAAACTTTTCTTTTTGAACATCCCCTTTTTATATTCCTCCTCATTATCACTATCATATTTATGAGGACATTTTGCAGCATAGTGACCTATCCTTCCACATTTAAAACAAATGAGAGGATACTTACCTTTTAGCTTGGATCCTTTTCTTAGATTTTGTACAAACTGTGCAAGTTTAGATTCAATATTAGAATCATCACTGTTGGTATTCCAATCCTTCCCCTTCTCTTTTGATTTTGAAGCTTTGAATGTCGCTTCCTTGGAATTCGGGATCCCTTTTCTCTTTTCATAAGCAATGATAGTTCCATGAAGTTCATCAATTTTTAAAGTATCCAATTCCTTGATTTCTTCTATGGCACTTACCTTGGAGTCAAATCTATCTCAAAGAGATCTGAAGACCTTTTGAACAATTGTGCTTTCTTCAATATTTTCTTCTAAGACTTTAAGTGAGTTGACGACTTCAACTACTCAGAGAAAGAATGGTGCAATGTCTTCTTCGTCATCCATTTTAAGACTCTCAAATTCCCTTTTATGAGTTTGGAGCTTTTCCTTCTTAAATTTGGAGTCCCCTTCATATAAAGCAATGATCTTATCCCACATTTGTTTTTCAGAATCACAACCCATTACTTTTGTGAATTCAGAGTGAGTGATTCCACTAGTTATGGAATTTAATGCTTTGGAATTTGCAATGTAATATTTCCTTCCATATTGATCAGTCAAAAGAGCGGGAGGAGCTTTTTATTCATCCAAAACAAATTTCCATACTTCATGTCCAAGGGAAATTAAATAGTATGACATCCTTTTCTTCCAAAAACCAAAGTTTGTACCATCAAACAGGGAAATCTTTCCTGTCATTTCCTGATTCTTCATTGTGACCTGTGAATCCTTCTTCCAATTGTGAGGTTGATAATGAAGAAGCTAGATATGATACCAATTGTTGGAAATACTAAGAGGGGGGTGAATCAATATTTCTTTTCAATTGTTATTTTTACTAGTTAGATTCTTCACAATTTAATCAGAGAAATGTATAATAATTATTTTATTAAGTATAGAAAAGATTGAATACAATAAATGATGAATGTTTTCCAAGCACCAACTTTGACTTGATGAGGCTCCGACCTCTAGGTCTTCAATCCTATCTTATCCAAGGCTCCAACCTTGCATTTAGGAGCACCAACCCCTAGGACACCAATACTTTTTGCTTCTTTTAATAGAGAAGGAGAGTATTACTTACTTGAATGTCCTTGACATAATTCTTCATTGCACAAATGCTTCCATAATTGATTATGTTGACATTGACCTCACTATTTGATCTTATGTTGACTTCAATACCAAGACCACTTCACTACATTGTCTTTATTACTGAACTTCACGCTGTCCAAGAGAGGGTTCTTCATTGTTCAAAAGAAGGTTCACTATGCCATTGTTTAAATGAAACTAGAATATGGTCCTTACAGTCAACTTTCACTTAATCCGAATCCTGAAATACAACCTTATTTCATAGTCTGAGATACAGTTCTTTGTCTCAAAATATTATGAGTTCTCTTAGTTGTACATAATCACGAGTCTGTGTAGGAAGAGATGCCCAAATATAGTGTATAAGAACCACAATCCTGTAAATAGGGTCGAGAGAAAATCCTGTAATGAATGATGAACATAGTCCGAGCTACTGTTTAGGTGAATCTTCCTTGTACAAGTTGCTGTGTGAGAACACAATCCACAGTCTGAGCACCATAGTCCACAATCCAAATTCTGTTCCACCACAGTTCTCACAGTCCATAGTCTAAATTTTGTCACTATAATAAGGTTGAAAATCTATCATGTAACTACGTGCCAATCCAACGTGCAAGAGTCCTAGACCCAACCTGAGATATAATCCACCAACCTAAGGTAAATGTATTACTTGTAGTTTCCTTAAGATTCACAAGATGTGAATCTTCAGCTCGTTGTCTTTTCTCTGTGTGGATGATTGAACTAACCAGTGAAGAATGAATACATATGCCTAATATATAGTGTTTATGATGAACAAAGAGACATGTTTCTACAAATAGGCTGACATGAATAGGTCAATATAGGTTGGCTCACTATCTAAAATAATACCCTTAACTTAAAAAATTTATATCTCCCAAACTACTTCGATTTTCGGGCCAAGTAAGAGTTCATTGGAAAGGAAAAATTATGCTCTAAAATATGGTAGAGGTATCATATTGAGAGGTTACCTCTAAGGTAGTGAAAAATATTTTTTAATCTGACTGGTCATCAATTAGTGCAGAATTGGAGGTAGGATAGAATGGCTTCATGGAGAGTAAGTCCATTTGGAAATGTAAGGCTTCATGGTGACATTTACTAGGAGAGCTCAAAAATATATATTTCATTAGTGCCAATTATTGACCAACACTTTTGGGCTTCATGAGCCTAGATGATGGTGTAGACGACCTTCACAATTTGCACGTGTGCAGTCTTTAATTCAAAAGCTCACTTCTCCTTTTACGATATGAGTGAACTTTGGGTCGATTTTGGTCCTCTTGAAAAGAGGAATTCAATGCAATAATTATCTCCATTAAATCTATTGTCCAAAGTGGAATTTGACCCTAGTTGCATAATTTAACAAAATTCCAGATGGCTTTGCATCATTTATAAGTATTGTTTTTGAATGAAGTGCTTCTTTCTATCAATATCTATGAAATGGTAGATAAGTTTGATATAAAAGGGGTTGTGATAACTATCAGCACAAACTAAATCTGATAGGTAAGAAAATTTAGTTGGTCATACTTTGCCATGCATAACATCAAAATTAAAGGGTCTTTAAGTACTATATTTTCAAAGTCAAACATACATATATTAACAAAATAACTAGGGAAGCTGGCCAAAGAAAGGTGTCATATCAGATAATTGCTTGTATCATGCTTGTATCGGGAGGGGGTTTTTGTACTCAGGGATTTCCCCCCATCTATCAGTTAGTAATAGGGTCCCATTCATCATTTCTTTGTTGGGATTTTCAGGGCACATTGGTTTAGAGTTGGCCAGAGGAATGGTTAGAGACTTGTCAAACTCGAGAACTTTTGTGGCTTAGAGATAAGTCAGTTCTAGTTCAAGTTTGGGTTCGACGATGATTAAGTTTGATTTAGATTCAAATTTTCCAATAAGGTTTATATATTTTTCATATATATATATATATATAATTTGGAATGAAATATGACATAAAAAAGTAAGAAATCACATCAATAAACACATGTGAATAAGAATTTTGGTTAATAAATATAAAATATATGTGAAGAAATGGTTACACTGACATACAACTAATAAGGCATGATGGAGAAATGCACTTGTGGAAATGGATTTCCCCCCTTCTTTGAGCTCCCAAGGTGAGGAATTGAGATGGAGAGCTCTTAGGATTGAGGGATCTCTGGACAATAGGGTCGTAGATGTTGATCCCCTAGTTTTTACCCATATGGTTGGAGATGTTTCTCCCCTATCTTGGTATTTATAGAATATACCCTAGTTGGCATCATACCTACAAGCTGGGCTTGTTGGGATTACCGCTCCCCATTTGGCCAATGGTTTGAGAGTGTACTTTGGGGTGTTCAACGCAAGCTGATTATGATGCAGGTGTTCTACCACATGACTCTTGAGGGTCATTGTTGGGAAGATCAATGTTTGGTGTGGAGCCTTATTATATTCCTGATTGTTCATAGGTTTTTTGTTTCAGCCATGTTGGATCTATGTTCCTAATGGGGTTGCAACACCGCCCATTTAATCATCGTCAGGGGGGTCCAGGGGGGGATAATACGAATTTTATGAGGCCCCCCCCCATGTCGGGGGTTCAGGGGTAAATCCATCGAAGATAAAAATATATGAAAATTTCTTGTAAAATATTGAAATTTTGTAGTCAATCTGGGCCGTTCATTAGGTGAATGATCTGACGATAGAAGTTATGTTAATTTAGGGTTTTTTTCCCTAGAAGGCAACCCTTAGTATATATGAGGAAATTGTATTGCAATTGCATATAATTATTTTGAGCGAGAAAGAGAGAGGAGACTATGTGAGAGTGAAGAAGAAGTTACAACATATCTACTGTAGGTTTTATCTCTTCATTTTGCTGGATAATATAAAAGGAAGGACTTGCTGTTTCTCCGTGGACGTAGCCCGAATTGGGTGAACCACGTATATCTATATCTCTCTTGTTTTATGCATCTCTTTATTTATGTCTCCACAATATTTTGTGTATTTCATTGCTTCGTAAATTAATTTCTAACAATTGGTATACTAGCTGAAGGTTTATTTGGCTGATAAACTCACAAGAGAGAAGGGTTCTTGGTTTGATTGGGAGCAATGGTGGAAGATGGTAGGTTTAGGGTCGAGAAATTTAACGACCAAAACTACCAGCTGTGGAAGATGCAGATGGAAGATTATCTGTATCAGAAAGATATGTACGTACCATTGAAGCAGAAAAATAATAGGCCTCAAATAAGGTATTTCTTATGAAGTGTATATTTAATATGAAGATGTTAGAAGGTGAATCAATTGCTGATCATTTAAATGAATTTAACACGGTTACTAGTCAATTAAGTTTTGTAGGTGTACATTTTGATGATGAAGTTAGGGCTCTATTATTTCTGTGGTCATTTCCAGAAAGTTGGAATGGCTTTGTTATGCCTATTAGTAACTCTGTCTCTGAATCTAGTACTTTAAAGTTTGATGATGTTGTTGGTGCCATTTGTTAATGGTGTTGGACCCACCAACATTCAGGGGATCTCCTCGATATGAAGTCCCAACTAGACCTTACGCCATTTGGAGTGGGAGTATTTTTGCTTCTCTTAGTTGTTTTCTTTGAATTTCTTTGCTTTAATTTTATTTCTGCGTTGCTTCTTTCGTTTTGTTTGCTTTCTTTTTAGTTATAGGATAGTTTCCGCATGAAACCATGTTTGGATTCTAAAGCAAGCTTGGTGAAATCCAAGAGGAATTTGTACTACTATCAACACTTGGTTATCTGTTTATTCCCTCTCTTTACGTGAATCTTGAATTTCTTTTAGATGATGATTCTCTGATGGAAAATACGTTTCTTTTGGAGAAAGTGACAGTGAAATCACGATGCTTGCACTTTTTGACTATTACTACCCACTCTAATCGGTCTTCTATTTTTGGTTAATCCTTGTCAACTAATTCGAGTAGAGTAAGGAAGAGATGAAAACCTTAAAAAGTATGTGAGCGGTGTATATAAATATCCTTCTCTGAAGGGAAAACCTCTTATGATCTCAATAATTTGGGATCCCTCTTCCGCCCCATGAAACAAATAAGTGCCTATGCACAGTTCTTTGAAAAAAATAAAATGAAAATGAAATAAAGGGAAAACGAAGAGAAAGAATTCCTACACAGAGAGGTGAAGTAAGAAACTTTGCTGGGGTAATTTCCAGGCTTGCTAACAGTAGAGAAATTTTTGTGTTATTGAAGTGACTTTGCCGTGGTACTGTCCAGGCATGTTGGCAACGAAGCAACACCAAAGATGAAAACTAAGACTCTGGATTTTTATTTTACTCGTGCATTTATATACTTCTCATCCCTAATCGAAACAACTCGACCTAACTTGGCATGGTATGTGTGCTGTCGATGAAGAGAATGGTAGGGACTATATCTTTAACTCAAGCTAAGTGAAGAAAGTGTGACAATCAACAAACTGAACAATACTTCTGGAAGAGTTAGACCTGTTTTTCATGAGACAAGATCCATACAGAGAGATGGAGTTTTACTAATGTGTCGCCAGTGTTGTAGCAACTACAACCGCCCTCCAAAATTTTGCCTGTGCTTTGATTTTGGAGCCTTCCTTCCTATCCACAAGAGATTATTTTGTACTATTTTCAAGTACTTGTGATTTTATTGAAACTTATATTTTTTATTTGTGCTTGTGTTTGCTCATTTTTACACTTAGATGATCTTTTTAAGTCACAAACTAACCTCCTAACTTGGTCACACAACAATTCTGGGCTTGCCTCCAGAAACTGCACAATTCTTAAGGGCAAGCAAAGTTGATGATCGGATTTGCGCAGTCCAAAATGGAAGTCAGCCTTGAGTTCATAAAATACGAATTCATGGAAGGAAACATAGCACTGAGCCCAGAAACTGTGCAATCCCTCATTGAGCTCAGAAAATGCGCATTGCACTGAGCTGGAAAGTTGCCCAGTGCCCTAGAATTACACAATCTTTCCCAACAACATGTATGGTAAGTTTCCTCAGTAAGTTTCTTCTTTAATACTAACATTGCTATTCAAAGAAATATCTCAAGGATCCTTGGTTTCCAAAGGGACGACCTACCCTGAAAATACCTGGGAGTGCCTCTCACGGACAAACCAATGCCTAAAAGAATTTGGGAACCTGGACTAAACAAGTTGCAGGATAAAGTTAAAAAATGGACCTTTAGAGCGTTGAACTTGGCTGGAAGGCTTGTTCTGATAAAGGCAGTTCTACAATCCATCCCGGTTTTCATGTTATCAGCCCTTCCAGCTCCCAAAGGAGTCCTAGAGAAGATCAAGAATATTCAAAGAGATTTCCTATGGGGCAAGGAGGAAACCAGGAAGAAATGGGCCCTGGTTTCCTGAGACAAAATCTACAAACCCAAAAGCCATGGGGTTCTAGGCTTAGATGATTAGGAGATTCTTAGTAAAGTGCTAGGGGCCAAGCTTTGGTGGCAATGGGTGCAAGAGCCAAAAGCCCATTGGGCAAGGATCTGGAAAGAAAAATATGCTAGCTCTTGGCACATTAATGATCTCATAAGAATGTCTGGAAACATAAGGGGCTCTCACATCTGGAACAGGGCTTGGGATAATAGAAGCATAGTGCAGCAACACAGTTTCTGGGAAATCAGAGAAGGTGATCAAGCACTCTTTTGGGAGGAAAAATGGCAACAAGAACCAGTGATGTTAAAATAGGACTTTTTAAGTCTCAAATAGGAAACAGATTCCCAAGGGTTATACAAAGTAAGGGATTTCTAGGATATCTCACAGGTGCAGGGGAAGTGGAGAAACTGGAGTAACATTGACTACAGAAATAACAACCTCATAACAATAGAAGCAGAAGCACTGAGAAGCATACTAAAACAAAGGATGATCTTGGTCACAGAGGGGCAGGATCAATTGACATGGGGTAACAACAAAAAAGGTACCTTGAATCTCAAGGAGGCAAAGAATATTCTCCTTGGGCTCGAGTGAAGTGTTCCAGAAAAATCCTGGCAGCAACTTTGGATTTACCAAGGTTGGATGAAGATCAAGCTTTTTATGTGGCTGGTTCACCACAGGAAAATCTTGACATGGGACAATATTAGAAAAAGGGGTGTTTTGGGTCCTTCCAGATGTCAACTTTGTGAAGAGCAAGAGGAGACTATGGAGCACATTCTCAACTGCTGCTCTTACACCAACTGGCTATGGGATTCCTTTTCCAAAATTTTCCAACAAACATATAGGGACAAAGGGAGGATCACTAATACCCTAAATAAATGGAGAAGGATCTATTCGGAGAATGAGGCTCTTAATTTGGCCTGGGCTTTCACACCAGGATTCATTATCTGGAATGTGTGGAAAGAAAGAAACAAAAGAATCTTCAAGAATGAAAAGTCCAAACCTCAGAAGCTTTATGATTTGATTTTGAAGCAAATCAGGGAAACAGTCAATACCATAGTGCGCAATATCCCAGAGAATCCACTCTCCAAAAAGGAGCTGAGAAATCTCAAACTTCTGGGATTGCTAGAGATCATCCCCCAAGGGCTTGGAAAAAAGGATACGACAATGTATATAGAGAAATATTTCTGGAACCCTCCTCCGAAAAACTATCTGAAATTCAATATTGATGGTGCCTCAAAATGCAATGCGGGAATAGCTAGCTTTGGAGGAGTTTTAAGAGATGAATAGGGTAGAATCATCTTAATCTTCCACAACCATTTAGGTAAAGCAACCAATAAAATGGAGAAATTAATGGCTCTGGAGCAATGCCTCAAGATCTTGACTCAAAATCGCAACCCAAATGTCATTATAGAGGCAGACTCCGAAATAACCATCAACTCAGTAAAAAGAATTAGCTGTGGTTCTAAACCAGAGAAAGTCTCAAATCATTGGAGACTAATCCAGGTTTATCAATGAATTCAAGCACACCTTCAGGGACTTTGTACTGTTAGTTTCAATCATGTACACTGAAATGCTAATAAGCTTGCAGACATTCTGGCCAACCAAGGGGTGGAAAATGTGGATTGCAGGATGGAGAATAAGTGGCAGGAAATGCCCCTAAACCGTTTAAAGGTTCTCTGCAATGAGCAAGCGGTAGTGGACATTGAAGTGGTCCAATATCGAGGGAGGGTGTCATGCAAGAATGAAGTCCCCCCAGCCAATGCATCCTCTGCCTCTTAGTTTAGCTTTTCTCTCGCAGTCTTTCCTTTGGGCGCCCCTGATTCTTCGATGGATTCAAGTCAGAGATTTTTGCTTCATTAGGGGAGTCTCGGATTCTGGGTCCATGGTAAGATCAGAAGCGGTGGGAGGTTCATTCCTACAGTCACCGGAACTATTTTCCTTGCCGGGTTCGAGTGGAATACTGCGCCACGACGGTTTTTCCGATGATCGCATGAAGCTTACATGGGAAGTGGTTTTACTTTTTTGGCCTCGATTCCATTAAGTATTCAACACGTGGCATAGGCTTGTTTTGTTTACCACCCTTCATCGCGGATTAAAGTTCGGTTGTAAGGGGGGAGCAATATGGCTCCTAGCCGTTGGATCTAGGCGCCTGGATCAACGGTTGGGAAAGAGCCGATAGTTTGGTGGGGTCAGGAGGATATGCAAACCCTTTGGCACGGTTTTTGAGGCTATTGATTTATGAAATCAACTCTTAAATTGGAACCCTCTGGTTGAGTTGACTGGAGGTCGAAGGTTTTTGTGTTTAGTAATGAAATGTTGATCCAAAGCTCTTGGCTTCAGATGGCTTATGTACACTATGTAACCATATTTTGATTTAATGATATAGAAGGTTTTGCTCTTGCTACAAAAAAAGAAAAGAAAAGCATCCCTAAAAAATAGGGATCGATTATCAGTATCTTGAAGGGGGCACACTTGCTATTTTTAGAAACTTCCGCCAAGTGTAATTTTTTCCTTGATTTTAGGCATGCACATCATAAACCCTAAGTCGCTCAAATCTATTTAATCGATGCCTATAAAGCTCATTTTCATATTTTATCTTGGACATCTAGCATTATTGAGGAGAGCAAGGAACCTTTGGTGCAGTTGTTGTCGCTTTTCCGGTTGAGTTTCACTTTTATTGTACTTTTGTGCTTTTTCTATTGCTTTTTGCCATTTCTCTTGTGTGAGTGTTGTTTTGCTGATTTCTCTTCATGGTTGTTTCTGTTTCAAATTATTTTAGCTTGTAGAAGTGTTTTTCTAAGTTGTTGTTTGTCTTTCACAAGTGTCGCATCGATTTTCTTGTTTTTACACTGATGGTCGTTGTTGTGATGACTCTCCTCACATACTTAATTTTCCTTCTATTTGTCGAGTTTTTGCACTTGGTTCACATTGATTCATTCATACTTAGTCAAATTTTCACTCAAGCTCACATCATCACTTAATTCTTCTCATTTTTTACACTTCCACCAGGAAAATCTACACTTTCCTTGGCTAAATTTTTCCTTGCCCAGCTGGACATTGCACAATCCTAAGGCTCAAGATGAAAGCTTGGCCTCTGAAACTGCACAAGTACATGGTAGACCAACTGCGCATTTCATAGTTCCAGGGCTCATGTTGCTACCTTGGTCATTGAGATCGTGTAATGCGCAACCTCTCCCAATCTTTGCCGAGGCTGAACTGCACATTGTGCAGTATCAAGCCTCAGGCTGCATCCTTGATTGCTAGGACTGTGCAACGCGCATTTCCCACAGCTAGTCCCCCTCAATTGTTCATGGAAATTGTGAGATACATCTCACTATTTTCCCAGTTTGCTGCTTGATCATGCTTGATGTTTGCTTACCATGAGTGGCTTTTCTATCCCACATGTACCCTTGTCATTAAGCACTTCTCTCCAGTAGTTATTGTTACCATGGAACCCAAGAGAGTTGCTTCAAAAGATACCACTGAAATAAGTACTGGGGAAGTAGTTGAGAAAACACCAGTAGAATTTCCAATATGTGGACACTCAATTTTTTATAGAAAATAAGTCAACACTAACATGACAAAAACTCTTGAGGCATCACCAACAAACGGAAACAACCCCGCACATGATAACGGAAAGAGAAAGGTTTCTGATAGTTTAGGGGGAGAACAAAGTTGTAAGATGAAAGTGGATCAATTACTTATGAAAGAATCTTTAGCAACAAAAGCGAAGAGGAAGTAGAGGATACAGAGAGTAGAGCAAAGGAAGAGAGAAAATAAGAGCTTGTAGGAAGTAGAACTGAGATTGAATCAAGCAAAACAAGAACTGAAGGAAGAACGATATCTGAGGAGGAAATAATAAGAAGAGAAGCAAAAGAAGGAAGAAGAAGAAAATTAAGATGCCATAGCGGAGGAAACAAAACCAATACAAGTTGAATAGCAAGAACAAAACTAGCCAACAATTAAGGAGGCCCGATGAACAAATGTAGGATTGGGAGCTTGCTCAGTAGATTGAAGTTGCAGAAATGGAGTTGGAATAGGAGCCACAAAATGAAGATGTCAACCTGATGCCGAGCACACCACAGGTCATCGTTCATTCTCCCTCACCTCTAGTAGTAGAGCTAGCTCCGAGTGAGGAAGGGGATGTTGTTCTTCTTGATGATGATCTGATAATGGAATTGTACAATATTTTGTATGATGAATTCCAAAAGAAGATTATACAAGCATGAAGAAAGAATTTTTCGGATGATCACACATCACCTGCATTCGTTAGAGAAAGGGTGATAGTGGCAAACACAAGGAAGAATCCAAATTCCATTGTTGAAGCCAACGTGACCTTTGCAGGTGTAACAAGATCAAACACTCAGTATTGACGACTGAGAATGAGAAATTAGCACAAAACTTACAAGCTACTAGGCAAGAGGTAGAACAACTCTGCGCAATAGTACAAAACGTAGTTTCTACACAGATCTTCTTGGAGGAGATGAGAGCAACGATACTTATTGAAGTATCAACACTTGGGGAAACCATGCAGAACCTCTATGAGGAGCTTGTGACTGTATATAAAGCAGTTGTCCATTTGCATGACTTACAAAAAAAGAGAAAATATTTTGTTAAAACTCTCAGGAAGGTACAATATGCCATTACCTATTTGCAATGATGGACATTGCGATACAAATGGGCACTACTTGACTTGGGGAAAAAATGAAGCCACAAGAAGAGCTGGAGAGAGCGAGAGTTCGAATATTGATTCAGAACAACAATCAACTCACCTCATTTATTGGTAATATTCAGTCCTCATATGTATGGTTATTCAATAGTTTGGATGTCTTGGTGAAATCACACAAAATCCCATCAATTGGATCGCTCACCAAAGCCAAACCTAGGAACTAGATCTAGCAAGAGATCGAAGAGTACTTGGAGCAGCTGAGACAAATTTCCATCAAGGAAGATTTGGAGTTGACAAAACATGCAAGACTACATCAATGGTCCTGTCCAAATTAGAACAATGCTACTCATACTTAAGAAGGAAGTTGAAATTGGTTCCAAGTCATTGTACCCAAATGCCATGGAGGCTAGAGTCTGCTTCTAGCCAGACACCATCACACAATACCAATATTGGCACCAATATGTTACCATGAAGCATCAAGTGGAAGCTGCTGAGCTAGAGTTCTCCCAAACTCAAGCATCATAGTGTTTTGTCTTCTTAGGCTGTCAAGTTGTCTCTACCTTATTTTGTCTTATATAGGTACAAGTGTAAATTGTAATATTATTTGTAATTATTTTGTAAGTGAAATTTCAAGTCTCAATATGGGAATATGAAGAGTCATGATGTAATGTAATGAGTCATTTGAAAGAAGTTGAAGAGTAATGAGGGTCATCCAAAGGTCACAAAGAGAAGTTGAAGGGTCATCCACCCCCTTGTTATAAATAAAACCCAATAACTCATGTAAGGGGATTTTGGGAGCCAAGCTTTTGGCTAGGCTTAGGCTTAAGAAGAGCTTGGGAGTTTTTGAGAGCCTTGGCTTCTTAGTAGTGTAGAGGGAGTATACTTCTTTAGAGGAGCAGGTGTTGCTGACTAACGTTCCACTATTGGGGCTAGTGATTCGTTAATGGTGTATGTATGATTGGAACTTTAACTTTTAATAAAACTTAGAGTCAACATTCTTTTATGCATATGTTGTGAATATAGTAGGAATATTCTTGTTGTATTTGCTATGTATTTAATTTAACTTACGATCATGCTTATGAACTATTTCATTTGCATTTTTATGAATCTTGTTGAATGCATGTTGTTATATTAATTAGTCACCTTAACATGTGGACTATTCTACATATTAGCTCATGATGCCATTATGATCATATGTTCCTTTTAAGCTACCTACTATTACATGCTTCTAAGGGTCTCACTTTCTGTTCCCTTCATGTGTTGGAACTGTTCATGCGTAACATGTGACCATCCCTAGGGTCACACACTTGTTCTCACCAAAGAAACCCTACACCACTCTATGCGTATTTGCAACCAAGGCAGATCATTAACACCCCACTGCTGGGAATCCTACTCCAAACGGTGTGAGGTCTAGTTGAGACTTCATATTGGGGAGATCCCCTAAATGTTGGTGGGTACAACACCATCAACATCATCCTAAGTGAGGAAATGCGACATAAAATCTTTTGTGAGACATCAACTAATGCTTTGATTGCAAAGGTTAGGAAGAAAAATGGAAAGAGGAAGGAGCCAAGGAAATAATAGTAAGTCAAGAAAAGATAGATCCAAATCCATATCAAGGATAGTGTGCTGGAAATGTGGGAAGAAAGGATACCCAAAGAAATACTATAAATATCAGAAGGGAAAAGAAAGAGATGGACAACAACAAAACAATAATGAAGCGAATGTGACAGGTGATGTGTTGCAGTATGCTTTGATTCTTTCATTAGAGAATATTATTTATGTCTTGTTGGTAGATTTAGGGGCCTCATTCCATGCCACACTTGATAGGAAACATTTTCATGACTATGTTCAAGGAGATTTTGGACAGGTTCATTTGGGGATGATAAACCCTTTAAAATCATTAGAATGGGTAAGGTTTTTATAAATAAAAAAAATGGAAATCAATGGATATTGAATGAGGTAAGGCATGTTCTAGATCTGAAAAAAATTATTATTTTAACAGGGCAGTTGGGAGGTGAAGGCCGTGTAACTACTTTTACAGACAAAACCTAGAAGGTCACTAATGGAGCCCTATTAATATCAAAAGGATAAAAAGTTGGTACATTGTATTTATGAAATAATATTTATAATTATGTTAATTATTTAACCTCCACAAGAGAAGATACAACACTGTGGCATCATAGGCTCAGGCACATGAGTGAGAAGGGGATGCAGATTTTTCACTCACGAAATTTGTTTCCAGGTTTGAAACATGTTGATTTGGATTTATGTGAAAATTTTGTTTATGGAAAACAAAAGAGAGTCAAATTTATCAGAGTTGGGAAGGAAAAGAAGAGAAAAAATTAGAGCTTGTGCATACAAATGTATGGGGACATTCTCAGATATCATCTCTCGGTGGATCTTGCTATTATGTTATTTTTATTGATGACGCAACTAGGAAAACTTGGATTTATTGTATTCGAAATAAATACGATATATTTGATACTTTGAAGAAATGGAAATATTTGGTTGAGAATGAGACACGAAATAAGTTGAAGTGTCTTAGATCAGACAACAGAGGTGAATACTACAACAAAGAGTTCGATAACTATTATTCAGAGCATCGAATTTGTAGAGAGGAGACAGTTCCTGGAACACCACATGAAAATGGTGTGTTTGAAAGGATGAACAGGGAAATCATGGAGTATGCAAGGTGTATGAGATTGCATGTTGTATTTCCCTTACAATTTTGGGTAGATGCTGTAGACACTTTTGTTTATCTAATAAACAGAGGGCTTTCAAGTTCCTTGGATGGTGGTATTCCAGAGGAGGCATGGACAGGGAAAAAAGTAAACTACTCATTAAAGACTTTCGGTTGTGAAGCTTTTGTCCACATCAATAAAGAAAATAGAATAAATCTTGAGAAAAAATCAAATAAATGTACCTTTATTGGATATGGTGTAAATGATTTTGGTTATCGCTTATATGATTATGAAAATCGCAAAATCATTTGGAGCAGAGATGTCATATTCAATGAATAGGTTTTCTATAAGGATCAAATGCAAGGAAAGAAACATGAAAAAGAAAACAAAGAATACATAGTGATTGATGAGATCACATGAGATCACAAAAAAATTAAAGGTTCCTGAAAATCATAATGATCAGTAGCTACAACAACAACAACATGCACCTCAAACACCTGAAAGTGGTGTTAGAAGATCTACCATGATAAGTAGACCCCATGAACGATACTCTCCTTCATTATATTATGTATTGTTGACTAATTCTGGTGAATCAGAAGTATAAGAAGAAGTAATGCAGGTAGAAACGAGGAAGAAGTGGGAGAAATCCATGGAAGAAGAGATGGACTCCTTGATGCATAACCAAACTTGGGACTTACTCAAGTTTCCTACAGGTAAAACAACATTGCAGAATAAATAGGTTTATATGTTGAGGGAAGAAGATGGAGCTAAACAAAGGTATAAGGCTAGAATTGTGGTGAAGGGGTTTGCAAAAAATAAAGGTATAAAATTTGATGACATTTTCTCTCCTGATTCTAAAATCACTTCAATCATAACTATTTAAGTCTAGTGGCAGCAGAAGATTTACATCTTGAGCAGTTAGTGTAAAGACAACCTTTCTCTGTGGGGATTTGGAGGGAGAAATATGTATGCAACAACCACAAGGGTATGAGGTCAAAGGGAAGGAGAAGTTAGTGTGCAAATTGAAGAAGAGATTGTATGGATTAAAACAGGTTCCAAGGCAGTGGTATCTAAAATTTGACAGGTTTATGTCTAAACAAGGTTATAGTAATTGCCACTCTAACCATTGTGTTTATCTTAAAAATAAAAATGATGGAATATATATTATATTGTTATTGTATGTAGATGGCATGCTTGTTGCAAGGTATAACATGCAGGAAATAAATGTGCTCAAAGGAAAATTGGAAAATTCATTTGCAATGGAGGATTTGGGTGCTGCAAAACAAATCCTTGGTATGAGAATAACTAGGGACAAGAAAAGTCACAAATTAACATTGTATCAGAGTGAGTACATAGAAGAGGTGTTGGAAAGATTTAATATGAAGAATGCAAAACGATTTAGTACACCTTTGGCTAGCGATTTCAAGCTAAGTAAGGAGATGTGTCCAAAGAATCAGGAAGAGATGGATTATACGTGTAAAGTTCCATATGCATCAACAGTTGGAAGCTTAATGTATGCAATGGTATGCACAAGTCCTGATATTGCACATGTAATGGGAGTTGTAAGCAGGTATATGAACAATCCAGGAAAAGAACATTGGATGGCAGTCAAGTGGATTCTCAAGTATTTGAGAGGTACCACAAATTAAGCATTATGCTTTGGTGGTTCAAACATTACTCTACAGGGATATGTTGATGCATCTATGGCAGGTGATAGAGATATCGGTAGGAGAACCACAAGGTATGTGTTTACTGTAGGTGGAACAACTATTAATTGGGTTTCAAAATTGAAAAACATTGTTTCACTTTCAAAAACGGAAGCAGAGTATGTTTCTACTATAGAAGCTAGTAAAGAAATTATTTTGCTACAAAGGTTTATGGATGAATTGGGAAAGAAGCAAGAGACGAGAAGGTTATACAATGACAACCAAAGTGCCATTAATCTTGCAAAGAACTTAGCATTTCATTCCAAGGCTAAATATATACAACTCAAGTACCATTTCATATGGTCAATGTTGGAAGATGGACAGTTGAAGTTGGAAAAGGTACACACTAGCCATAATCCTGCAGATATGTTAACAAAAGTTGTAACTAGGGAGAAAATGAGATTCTATTTAGTTTCAATTGGTCTTCAAGTATGATGGTGATGATGAGAAATAACCAGGTCCAAGTGGAGTCATTGTCTAACAAGTGAAGCAACGTTGAGGTTTATATAATCAGTCTCCAAGTGGGAGATTGTTGGGTGTGGAGCCTGATTATCTTCCTGATTGTTCAAAGGTTTTTTGTTCCAGTCACGTTGGATCCCTGTTCCTAACGAGATGGAAACTTTGCCCATTTAATCATTGTTAGGGGGGTCCACGGGGGGTGATGACAACTTTTATGAAGATGAAAAATTGCCTTGTAAAATTGTTGGCTTAAGGGGGCCTGACCCAGGTTCAGAGTTATTCATGCCAACCAACAAAGCCCTAACTACTGGCCCTTTCAGAAACAACCTGCAGAACAACATAATGCAATCTCACTCGAAGCAGTATTGGGGGATGTTAGAACTAGGTTTATGCATTTAGAGATCACGTGATGTGTATTTTGAGGCCCTTAAAGCTCAGATCTGCCTTCGCGCAGATTTATACCTTCTTTCTATCTGCTACTACAACTCTATTCTATTGACATCTAGGTCTTCACGAAGGGATGCGATCGTACTTATCAGACATAAAGGAGACAGATTCACAACTTTTGCCTAGTAAAGAGTAACCCTAGATCTGCCTTTGCATAGATCTACTTGATTTGAGCAGTTACAACAACAAATCTACTTAATATCTTTGCGAAAACAGTTCATTATACTTTTCATGCATAGATATTAACTATTGAATAGATTCGCGCAGAATATACACTTTATTTCATAGAAAAAAGATCATTAAGTGATGATGCATTAATTAACCAGAAATAAGAATGAGGCACATATACAATAGATTCGGTCCAAATTAGTCTTTATTAGATTCAACATTCAAATTACAGACTCTTCCGCCCTGCGCACCTAGCTGTAGGTGCCCGCGCACTCAGTTGCGGACTTGCCAAGGTTTCCTCGTACACAGCTTCAGGATCCTTCCCCTTTCACCTAAGTATAGGAAAACAAATCTTTCCTGCCTTAGCACTTGTCTTTTCACTTGTTCTTCACCAAAAGTTATCCTCCTATACTCACTATGACTCAAATATTTATAACCTTTCTATTACAATACCATGGCCCGTGGCCTATGGGTGAGTCTCAAAACCATCCTATCACTTACCCATATAAGGGGCTAAAGCCCCTTTGACTCTTACTTAGCTGCACGCTTCGCTTCCACATTTCACAGAGACTTTACATTCTTTATGAAATTCTACTAAAAAATTGATGAAACTAACCCAAAATTGACCCTAGGGACCCTATCCCAACAGGCCCCCAACAAAAATATGGTGACTCACCCTCGAGTCACTCAGCTAGCTTCTCTACTTTGTGGCGGAGCTCAATGAAATCCTGCTTCAATGCTTCCAACTCCGTGATGCCTTATACTGTATCCTGCTTCACCTCTTCGACCAACTTTTCTGTAGTTGGTCCTTCTACTGCAAGGTACATGGTCCTATGAGTTTGTTGCAGAGCTTTCAGTTTCTCCTGAATGGTTTGAGAAAGATGGTTAGCCTCTTTTGTCCAAGGTTGAAGTCGAGCCTTTAAAACTGATTATTTTTTTTGCAAACCCTGTACTTGTGCCTGTATCAACTTCCCTTCTTGCAGGCGCATGAAGCACTAGATTGGCACCAATGTGCGCACATTCATTGTGATCTCATCATATATTTGTTGGGCCTCTCTGTTTTCCATACTTAGTCTTTGCAAGTTTGGGTCCTCTTGTAAAATGTCCCATAAATCCATGGCATTGTTGAAAAGGAAGTCACAATCTTTGAATGCATTCTCCAGAGTAGTCATGTGCTCCTTTATAGCTGTGTCGCACTGCTCCTTGACCTCTGGCAGAGTAGTTGGATATAGCTTTAGTTGTAATTATGATATCTTCATCTAGAAGTAAAATGTGACTTCTCCTGTCTCATCTTTTGATTCGCGGACTGTAGCAGCCAATTTCTTGATCTTTGCTGTAGCTACAATGTCTTCCGGAATATGTAATTCTAGGACGGAATTACATGCCTATGTAATTGCTGGTTCTAGGCTTTGACTTTGTGCTTCTATCTCTTCCTTTTCTTCTAGGGCTTAAGCCTTCTCAGCGAATATATGTTCATTTTTTACCTTAAATTAGTTGATTACTGCAAGTGCGCGCTTCTCTCTGATTCTAAGCTTGTGTGAGACCTCGTGATGCATCGCATGGAGGGTATGAAGTGGCAGTGTGACTAAGTTTACCCTTATGTCTTTGATCATGCCTAGTAGAGTGCGGTCTTCCTCTGTTTCCATGCAGATTCATCCTTTTGGTAAGGAGATGACTTTAAGGTCTAGAGCCGTTTCTATCTCCAATAAGCTCTCACTTCCTTGTGCCAGGCGTGCTTGCACCCTGCTCACTTGCCCTACGCTCACTTGAATCCTACTTGTTTGGATCTGTATCTTGCATAGATCCTTCTGGATGCTCCCTAGCGTGTGCAGATATTGTTGCTCAAACTGTTGCCACAATTCTGTCGTGGTGTCTCTGACTTTGTCCCCAATTTTGTCAAGGTCCACTTCTGTGAGGACCATTGGGTCAATGGGTGTTTGATTTTTTGATTTGTGCTTCTTCCTTGGCCCGACAATTGTCTGCTTACTCTGCTTCTTTAATGTGAAGGGAGTACTTTGCACGTCCTCTCCATCTATGCCTTGCTCGGAAAGTTCCTGTTACTCAGTATGATGGGAATCCAATGCTTCGACTTCCACTATGTCAGTGTGCTTTGTCTCAATACGCTCTTTCTCAGCGCGCTCTTTTTTAGCAGCTGCCTTAGCAACAACTTCTTTCTTTCTCTACTCGACCAATGCCCGCACCACTGCCTGTGATTCTTCTTTTTGTTTTTGCACAAATATTGTCTGCACAATAGAGATTTCTTCACCATGACTGGTACTCGCACCAACATCCATGGGTTTTCACCACTCCGCTGGCCAATTTCCCACAATTTCCTACACATCTGTTTCCGAAACTAAGTATGGAAACTTGTGCCAGATATGCTTAGGGTCTCACCTTGCCCTGATTGAGACATTATGGAAGTTAGCCTTAAACTCCGCGAAGGCCCTCAATTGCTAAAAAAGGATTGGAGACAATGTTGGCCGCTGAATTATCACTATGCGTAGGTCCATCGCAACTAGTATCCAAAAAACCTTTGACTCCATGATTCACTCTGGATCCTTCGTCGACCGCAACGAAGTGAACTTCACTGCTTCCGGTAATTATTCTTCCTGCAGAGGAAACTAACTATCCTTCACGAGTCGCCATGCTACT
The DNA here is from genome assembly GCA_000404065.3 of Pinus taeda. NCBI lineage: Eukaryota > Viridiplantae > Streptophyta > Pinopsida > Pinales > Pinaceae > Pinus > Pinus taeda. The sequence continues at coordinate 85,853 of APFE031282167.1, read as the reverse complement.
AACACAATTAGAAACAAGAGCCGGTCATAGTGAAATGCCTTTCTCTTCTCATCTTCTTCGTGACAATTCGATAGGAATTATTTACATAAGTATTGTGCCAAGTTGTACTGCACCTCCTTCGTGCACTGTGCAACCAACGAAACTAATCGTATTGGAACTTGTCCGCACGAAATTTCCTCATTATCTTCCTGGCTAGAATTTAGGTAGCAAACTACACCACCTGGTATTGAATTGAGCGGATAGAATATCTGTTCGACTTTTTGATCAACCCAAATTTCATCTTCATTTTATCTACGAGCTCCTTTTCTCTGCTTTTCCCTTCAAACTCCTTGGTAGGGTTTGCCCCTTTATAGGGTAGCTTCGTAATTCTATGAACGAGCATATCAATTATAGGGATGGGTTCACCGAGCCATAAGCACCCATCGTGCACCATGCGAGCAATTAGTGCACACAAAAAATGTTTATGATCGACCAATGGAAGTGTGGTATGCAAAGCATATGCAGTAATTTGGCTTGCTCGATGCCTTTGACCCATTTCATGGGTTCCAACCTTGTGACCCCAGTTTCTTCGTAGTGAATCTTTGTCATGTACTTATTGGTAGCTAGGTGAGGGAATTTATCATGGTCAGAGATATCCCAATCCTCCATCTTCAACACTAGGATGCGCACTAAGAGCATGCCTTCAAAAACTACCTCCTTTGGAAACAACAATGTAGAGATTATGAATTTTCCTGATTTGGGTCCTTAGGTACCTTGGCCTTCCCTTCCCTTGGAGGGATATATGTCGAAAGCCTTTTGATAGGCTCGCCCTCCTCCGCATCCAACTCCTCAACTCCATCATGGAGTTCCTCTGCCTCCAAGTCCACTGGTTCCTACTGCTACTTTGCCTTATCCTTCATCTATTTCTGCCCAAACTCCGGATTCTTCCTCGGTGACTGCCTCACTAGCATAGGTTTCTTCTGATTCTGTTTAGCAATCGATTGCTTTGGCCTAGATGACCTTGGTGCTGTAGGCACGGAGGGTGTAGCTTTCACGCTTGCTATTTCAGGGGCCGCCACGTTGGAGACAACAACTTCAGAACTAATAACCTCTGTGGAATTTGTTGAATTCATTTGGTCAAAAATAAGTTCACAGGTCACTACATATACATTTGTGAATGATGGTACTGAAAGGAGTTCTTCCCATTATTCATGCTTTATAGAATTAAAACAATAGGGCTCATAGACAATTCTCAGAATGCAAAGTGTTTCTTTGCAAGACTATGCCATATTTATAGGAGTTTTCAAATTCAAATCCAACCATTCCCTCCGTTTCCTGATCATAAATGTACCTTTGGCGACAGATATCCAAATATTTTAGCCATAAATTTCGCCTACCCGCTCCTCCTAATGGGATTTTCGTTATCCAATCATGAACAATGACTTCAACGACTATTTCTGGACTCGGCTGCGTAGTACCACCCCTTGTGGCACAGCTCATGTATCGCAGCTTCTTTGATCGCACCACTTTCCTCCATCGCGCAACCACCTTAATGTACTTTTCTCCTCTTTAGGTAGCATCATTTATAGTCTCGTGCTCCCTTGCAAGTTCTTGGAGCGCTAAGACTGTTCTACTACCAAGTAGTCATTGAGTAGGGGCAGGCTCCCTTGTATACAATTTAAACCTGCTGCCATTCTCTTTTCCAGGGAATAATTCACCATTCAATTTCATGAGTTGAACTCGGACCACCATCCATGATCTCCTTAATAACATATGGCCCTAAGCAGTGCATTTGAAATTTCCCTGGAAACTTTGTAAACTTGTTGTCATATAGCGGCACTAAATCATCCACCTTGAAAGTGCGCAACTTAATATGCCTATCATGCCATGATTTCTCATGTTCCTTTTGCAGTTGCTGGTGAAATACTATAATAAAGTAGTCCTCTTCCAACTCCATCAGCTGCGCAAGCTGTTCCTCTAAGATCTCGCGATCCACCATCTCTATCAAAGCTGCAATACATAGACTTGGCACAATATATTCCATAGGCATCACTGCTTCAATCGCATAGACCAACCTAAATGGTGTTTAACTTGTCAACTTCTTGCAAGTTGTCCTATATGCCCATAGAACTGTCGGTATGCACACATCCCAATCATTCCTCTTCGTGTTATAGACCTTTGTCAACACATTTTCCAAGATTTTATTAAATGCTTCCACTGTTCCATTCGCCTATGGGTGATAGGGCGTGCTCTTTTGGTGGTATACTTGGAATTATTCAAGCATCGCACTAATCATTTCATTCAAGAAATCTGTACTCCTATCAATCATCAACACCTTAGGGCATCCAAACTGTGTTAAGACATATTCAAACAAAAACTTCACAGTGGTGGCAGCTGTACAATCCTTCACTAGCTATGCTTTCGCCCATCTAGTTAAATATTCTATTGTAGTTATAATATACCAGATGCCTATCTTCTTTCCTAGTGGCTATATTGGGCCTATGAAATCAATATCCCACTTACCAAATACTTGTAACAAAACCTGAGGATTTAAAGGCAATTCATCTCTTTGCGAAGGCTTTCTCGTCCTTTGGCAAGCATCACACACCTTGCAGTATGCCTTAGAATCCTTATGTAATGTTGACCACCATAACCCAACGTGTAAAATCTTCTGCGTAGTCACTTTTCCTGCATAGTGTCCTCCTGCTGCTCCTCCATGTGCTTCGACGAGGATACTAGCACATTCAAACTATGGAACATACCTTCTTAGTATTTCATCTGTTCTCATCTTATACAAGTAGTCTGAAATCACTAAAAAATATGAAGAGAGGACTAATAATTCCTTCTTTTGCTGAGTGGAATATCCTTCCAGAGCATACCGGTGGTTAAAAACTGAATGATGTCATAAAAATGGTCATCTGCGACGCACACCGCAAAGAGCTGTGCATCTGACAATCCTTCCTCCAAACTATTTGGTTCTTCACCCGTTTCAATCCTTGACAGGTGATATGGTCTTGTATTCAGCCTTCCAGGCTTCACAATCACTTCAAAGTGGTATTTTTGAAACAAAAAAAACCATCGGAAAATCCCCCCCCCCCAACACAAGCTTATTAACTAGGTACTTCAACGCGGTGTGATCTGTATACATTTAAAAATGTCTGCCCCAACAAGTAATGCTGAAAATTTTGTAGTGCATAGACATCGCCAGCCCTTTTCACTCTGTAGTGGAATAATTCTTTCAGCCTTTGATAACTTTCTTCTTACGAAGACTATAATATGATCAATTTCCCCTTCTCCTGCGTGGGTCAATACCGCACTGAGTGCAATGCAAGAGGCATCTACATGTACATGGAATTATTTCTTCAAGTCTGGAAACACAAAAATAGGTGCAGTCACCATCTTTTCCTTCGAGATATTGAGACTGCGTTGACATTCTTCTCCCCAACAAAACATCGCATTTTTCTTCAATAATTTTTCCATCGGCGCGGTTATCTAAGCGTACGTCTTGATAAACTTCCTATAATACCCAGTGTGCCCCAATGTCACACATAACTATTTTACATTCCTAGGAGATTCCAAATTCAAAATCACATCGATCTTAGCAGGGTCCACCATCAATCTGTGCTTACATATGACATGGCCGAGAAAAATTCCAAAGGGCACACAGAATATGCACTTCTTCAAATTCATCGCGATCTGATACCTTTGACATGTATCCAGCATAAGGCGTAGACTCGCAACATGGCGCTTCACCAACCCAAACACAGTCCAATCATTGAAATAAACCTCCAAAAATTTCTGAATAACTTCCTTAAACAACATAATTACTACCCGGGAGAAGATTGCATGAATGGCATTACTGTATACTGAAAGCAACCCCACTCCATTGCGAAGGTTGACTTGCTTTGATCTTTCGACACGATCTTTATTTGATGGTATCTTGAAAATCCATCAGTAAATGAATAAGCCTCCTATCCTCCAACATTCTCTAATACTTCATCTATAAATGGTGTTGGAAATGGATCGTATACACATGCATCATTCGACTTTCTTAAATCTATGCATATTTTGATTTCGCCTTTCTGTTTCTTCTCCTGGACAACCATTGGGCCCACCCAATTGGATTCCTCTACTGGTTCAATAATATCGGCATCCAACATCTTATGAAGCTCTTAATGCACATTTTATTTATAATTTAGATTGAGCCTATAAGGTCTCTGCTTGATGGGCTTTATGTCAAGTTTCAAAGTGATTTTCATTACACCTAAATCTCCTACGATCCCCTTTAGATCCAAGAAATTTTTTGGGAATAGATCCTGGTATTCACACAATAGCTCGACCAACTTATCGACTGTATCTTCATCCCAATAGTCTCCTATCTTCGTGAACTTAGGCTACGCTTCAGATCCAATATTTACTTGTTTAGTTTTAAATGACGCCAATATATCCTAGTTTTTTGCTTTTGGTCTTTCCACTTCGCGTTGGCCTTCTATCTCTAGAATGTTAATATTCTGTGGGTCTTCTTCTTCCTCTTTAACAGTCACATTGTAACATTCCAACACATGCCACAACTGTGTACTCCAATCCAGCTGAGCCCATTTGATCGGTTCCTTTGGCATTCTGAATATAGCTGTTATTATCTCCTGGAGCGCTTCATCAATGCATTCAAACCCATCCTCAAAGGTGAAAGTCAATAAGAAACTCTCTCTTAAGATATCCCATTCAGCTGTCCCATGGTGAAGCTTCATTTCCAAATACCATCTCATCGGGATTGTATCTAAGGTATGACAAAAAATATGCACCCATTCTGGTTTTGGCTCTGTTCCCCAGGCCTTAGTCCATCATGCTAGATGATTGTGCAGATCATCCTTTCCACTGTACTCTTCTGTCATCTGGGTATTAGCATACCCAAACCTTAATCTCATCATTCTCCTGTATTCCTTCCATCCAACGAATATCTCCTTGTGTGTACCCCACCAATGGGAAGGCGTAGCGCGTAGTGGCAACTCCAGTGCTTGGAAGCGATGTCCTTCAGGGACGTCCCTTTCAAATTCATCCAGAAACAAATCAACATCAGTCAAACCATCATAATGTGGAAGCTTCCTTAACTCAATTGAGACACACCATATGATTTGGTCATCATATTGCAGTGGAGAGTAGATACTTCATGCAACCGATTCTTCCAGTGTTCAAGATCTTCATCCAAGTCTGAGGTGCAAGATCTATCCCTATCCCACGCAATTCTTCCATTGGCTGTAGGATTGATCCAATATTCATTTCACATTGTGATCTTGTATATTTGATCTAGGTCATCATCATCCTCCACAAAGTCACGAACATATTCAGTATAGTGTGCTCCCTCAACAGGGTCTAGTGGTAGTACCACCCTAAGAGACTTCCTTTCAAATGTCATTTTCTACTTCTTCAAGTTGATTACTCTATCCATATCAAAAGCCCAGTCAATCCCCAATAGCGTGGGGTACGGGTTACTATCATCCACTATTTCAATGACCTCAAAGTCAACCAGTGTGCTTGTGCCCTCAATGTCTACCATTACACCATATAAGTGCCCCATCAGAATAATCTTTTGTTGATTTTCCATGCACAACTGAATAGGATACCACTATAGCATAGGTCTCCTCATCCTTTCCCACGTCTTCTTGGGTAGTACATTCACATAAAAACCCAAATTTAGGATGATTTGGTCCATTTCATATTCTCCTATTTGCACGGTTAGCCTCATCTCGTGCCTTGTTCACTTCTTATGCTTAAATTTTTTTCTCATGCTGCACTGTTCAACAGGGGTCTTTTCTTTATTTGGGCATTTTTTGATTAACTCTTGCATCCCTTCTACTGATTTCTTATCGCGCAACAACTTCATACAAGTCTTTACAAAAGTAGCTAATACCGAAGGATCTACCTCTTGTGTTTTATTAGTTTCTGGTATTTTCTCTTGACTTCTTGAGGTGGAGGCCTCAACGAAGATATTCTTTGCTTCGATGAAGGTCTCTTTAGCTCGATTAAGATAAAAGTATATTTCCTTCTTGATAGCCTTGCGCAGCCACCCATCAATCTTAGGCTGCTTTCCCTTATCTGCACTATTGGCCATATCACTTCTTGTTACTATATTTATGCTCTGATCTTCTTTGTGGTGCTCCACCCTCATCATTTGGATGTTTTGCGTAGGATACTGGGGTTGCATCTTATTTTATTGCATATTTTCGATAAGGATCAAACATTCATCTATCACATGGTCAAGTTGTCTACAATACTGACATGGCAGATGCGTGGGGTTTGGGCAATCTCGTGTGAGGTGTCCTGCTTCGCCACAGTTATAACAAATTATCTACCCACATCCTAGCTCCGCCCCCTCTTCATCATCCTCGACCTTCAAATCCTCTGTGCGCTACTCCTACACCCTGATATTGAGGCCATTTTTCTACCTACATTCGGTAGGTAGGAGCTTTATCCATCATTAGCTCATAACTCCTACAATGGCGTTCATCATGACCTACATATTTACAAAAATTGCAACACAACTGTTGAGGGGTCTGTACAAACTTCTATAGTAAATGGAAATTATCAGTCGCATGCTGTCATGTAACTTGACAGATAACACAGCATGGCACAACTCCCGCGCTCGGCCCAACGTTATTCTCTGGTTTCGTGGGAACATGCCCTCCCCCAATAAAATAGTTTTTATAAACCGGGCAATGGTCCTTATCGTGCCCATGGCCCTATTACATAGTAATTTGTCACTGTCCTCATCTTAGTCCCTCTCCTGTGTCACGTATCAAATACACATGTCCATATCTTCCCACTTATGCAAAAAGATTAAACAATGCTCTCTGATGTTGAAGAACTGAGCGTTTTTCCTAAGTTTTTGCCTCGTCGCGAGTAAGCCATTAATATATGTGATGATCCCTTGTCATGAACAGTCTAGCCGCGACACCGTCGGAGGTGTACACGTGTTTCCCGTGACAGTCGAATTTTAGGGCTCGCCACGAGGCTTCTAGATATTTATTGCGACGATTGGTCTGAATGCATTGCCTCCTTGCGATGTCATTATTGAGCCTTAGTTCATGACCTACGACAATCCAGAATTGGCGAATTTTTGTTCAAATAGTCGGCCTTCTGGGTGTTTGTAAAGCTGGTTGTTGGGTCAGTTTGGGTCGCATTTCCTCCTCTGGGATGGTGGTTCTGCCTCTTATGAAACCTCCCTTGAGGATAAGCTCCCTCTCCCTCATTTCATGGAGACTCCTTCTCCTATGAAATCACTCACCATTGCTATGATCTGCTAGTTCTTTAGTTGGGCAGTGCTGGCTTGTTCTTTTGAGTTTGCTTTGAAACTAAGTAGATAGCTTTGGTGTGAGTGTGAAAAGTGCAGAATTGCTAATAGTTTGGTAAGAGGTTGTGGGGTGCCTTAACCTTGTATTAGAGCTTGTGAGTGAGAGAGAGATATCATCTATTTGGGAGACCCATTCTTGAGAGTGAATGCTTGAAGAAACATATTGACTGGACCCTATGAGAAGGCTTATGACGTCAAGACTTGGTTGTAAGCTTTTCCCTTGATTCATTTTAATACAATCAATGATGATTTCCTATATATTGTGCACAATTTACTTGATAGCATATGATTTCTTAACTTTATAAGTAAATAGATCATTGTTGTTCTCGATTATGTGTTCTGTTGTTTTCTTGTGGTGTTTCAGGTTTATTGCTCATTGAGGAGAAAGAAATGCAAGTTGGAGCATCACAATGGAAACTTCATCAACCACCAGTTTGAGGTAGGTCTCCAACAATGACCATTGAAGGGAATCAATTGTTGTTTTGTCTTTGCTGTGACTAGACCCACTCTAGGGATAGAGGGGTTGCCTCTGTCCGTATAGGGAACACTTTCCTTTATCCCAAGTTGGCGACTCCACTGGGGAGAGTCCTTTGTATGTTTTCTTCTTGTTCACCCTTGATCTGTTTTTTGTTTTAGTGTCTCTTGAATTTTGGGGTTAAGCCATCGGTTTTCCGGGTTACCTGGGTCAATCTGGGAATTCCCCTTACTTCTTGGAAGATTAATCTGGTGTCATTTAGGTGATTTTACTTTGTCTTTTGCTTAAGTAAGATCGTCACTAAAGATAGCCTAACGGTCACGATGACGTTGCTAATGTTCAGGCTTTGTACCCACGACTATTTGGCTTTTGTCTCGGGTTGCGAATTTAATCCCCGTAATGACTCCTGAAATTGGACTCTCTGAAAATAGGTGTACTTTAGCGACTAACATCTAGTTGTCAGTGTAACACCTGCGACCACATATCTAGTTGTCAATGTAACACCTGCGACGATGTCTCTAGTTTTCAGTGTAACACCTCCGACGATTCCTGTAAAGTTGTTTTTACAACTTTACCTCCTGAATCCACCAGTCTTGTTTATCCCCTGTTGTTTCCTCTCTCCCATTGGATTGTTTTGATTGCTTTTGGTTAAGGTACTATCTCTTTGGTTTCATTGAGTGAGTCTTGTGTTTCTAGACCGTGTGACCTAGCTCTTTAGAGGTTTCGTCGAGAAACCATTTTCTTGGGTTACTTGTATGTCCAAGGTTCATCCACAACCATCTTATTAATTTGCTTGAGGTTTTTTCGTTGCTTGTTTTCTTGCTGGTTGATTTTTAGTGTCGATTATTGAACCAATTTTTGATATTGATTCGATTTATTCACTACCAAGCATAGATCATAATCGTTTGGATCGATCAGTTCACACTTGATTTTTTGTCTCTTTAAATTCAAAACAAAAAAAATTAAGGGATTGCATTATTTGATATACGAAAGTGAAAGTATTTGTGCATTTCAAATTTTCATGTTTGAGAAATTGAAAAGCGAACTCTAAATCTTTCATTAGTAGTATCGATGCATTGTGAGATTAGCGTATTGATGCATTGTGTTTCTTAATGTTTGCATTCGCTTGTATTTTCTTGGGAATGAACTTTATACCCTCCTTTAAGTAGGTGTTCATCGAAACGATTGATGCTTTACTCATTGTAGTTGCATCCTAGGAATTGTTGAGATACATTCAGTAGGGCCTGAAAATTGAAACTTAAATCAAGATCAACTCTAAAATCAATTGAATGAAATTAACAACGCATTGGAACTTAACGCACATTATTTAGAGGTCTAGTCTAGAGACATGCTCTAGCGTCGTTAAACCTAGTCACTATTGTTTTCGCTTAAGGTTTGGTGATTCCTCCTTTTGTGACTCAATAGTTGCTAGTACGGACTTGTGCTCCTAGTATCGTCGAGTATATATCGGGAGACCCCACTAGGTTATCATCCTACATCCATAGGAAGCCGTGTCTTCTACCTTGCAAACCGTAACACATCGAACATAACCTTCAGGAAGATTGACTGTTGTACGAAAATTCCTTGGTCATTTCTCTTTCATTTGATCACCAAGGTGTATATGCAGTTTTACGGTTTGTGTGGTTAACCTTTTGCCTAGTTCTCCAGAGTAGTCACTTTCGTTCCTTTTCGACTCCCTAAAAGAAAAGTATCATCTAAGCACTTGTCCTTTCAGGCTCATTAAACCTCGAAAGAGATAGTGTCACCTTTTCGTCCTTTTCTCGACTCTTGAAACATGAAAAGATCAAGTTTTGTTCCTGTGTCATAAAATTTACTACCCACAAAATATTCCTGGTAACAATTCGAGTTCTTGATTAAAGTGAAAGTGTTTTTTAGGCTCATTCCTGATGGCAACCTTCCCCGAGTCTACCGGCCACGGTCTTCCCCGAGATGGAACTCCTAGTTCGTTTTCTGCATTTGGAAATGCTGGTGCTCCATATATGGCAACATTGTCTTTGCCTGGGTTAACCATCGGTTTACTTGTGTGGTTGTTTTCAACCTCGGTGGTCCCGAGCGTCATGACCCTTGTTCCGCTATCTCCTTTGTTTGAATCACGACACGATGATTCCAAGGTTGAGCCCGTGCCTTCTACCCCTGTTTCTTCGTCTTCATCTCCTACTTCACTAGGTGAAAGTTCCACATCTAGTAACTAGGAGACTAAGAAGAAGAAGAAGTCTGATAAGCGTGAGGCCACCCATGCAACTATTCCCCCAAGTACATCTCAGGTCAGAACACCTTCTGCTCCTCTGTAGGAGGTTAAGTTTCCTTGTAAATTGTGCAAGGGTAACCATCTTCTTCGTGATTGTCCTAGCATTCCTAGGATCTTAGAAGTATGGTCTCATGATTTGGCTCATCCCTAATCATCCTCTGAAGCTCATGTCAATGTTCAATCCTCGATTGGTAGTGGTCAGAAGAAAGGGGAGATTCGATTCCCCTGTAGGCTATGTGAAGGCAACCATCCCCTTCACCTTTGTTTGCTCATGGATAAAGCTTCAGCGGTTTTGGAAAGTCTTACAGCTTCTTCGCCTCCACTTCCTATTGGTTATCAGAGGATCTCTTCAAACCCTCTCCCGATTGACAAAGAGATTAACTTAGATTCTTCCCTTGTCCACCATTCTCTTCCCGAACCTGGCTATGCTCAGCCCGTTCTTGACCAACCATTGGTCGGAAAGAGTGTTGACTTGGATTCACCACCAGTGGTCCACTCTGTTCCCAAAGAACATCATGATTATACTACTCATGTTCTTCTCATCTCGTCAGATTCTCCTGAGTCTGAGAACGACCCTCCTATCCCAGCTGATTTAGGGAGTCCTTCTTTAGTTCCTATAGAGCATGGGGGCAATCATATGATACCCCCACCAAGTAGTTCGGTCATTTCTTTTGACTGGAGTCACTTGACTGCTTTCCGTCTTCCATCCTATGTGCCTTTCTAGATTACAGTACATGTCTATGATAAGATAGTACCTGGCACTGTCTTGGATGACGGTGCGTCGGTTAGCCTCATGCCTTTCACCACTTGGCAAGCTTTGGGCTCCCCACAACTTGTGTTGGTCACACAGAATCTGTTGGCATTTGACGAAGGAACCAGTCAAGCTTTAGGGATCCTTTCAAAGTTCCCTGTTACTTTGGGAGGAAAAATCGTCTATATCGACGTGATGGTTGTCCAAGGCGCTTTAGATTTTAGTCTTCTCCTTGGCCGTGACTATATTTATGCCATGGGAGCTCTTGTTTCTTCACTTTTCCGTGTGGTTTGTTTTCTGCACAATGGAAGAATGGTGACTATTTATCAATTGTCGTTCTTTAGTCACCCGGTGCCTCCTGTACCACCATCATACCCCATTGGTTCTTATCTGCAAGCAGTACCTTCCTTGCCACAAGTCAATTATGTGGCTACTCGTTCCGTCTCTGCCTCCGCTGATGATCATGCAGATGGTCTCATACATCACATACTAGGGTCATTGGAACTCGATTTGTCATTGGTGTCTAATGACATGTGTTCCTCTCGGAGCGTGCTTCTTCCTTCTGGTGAAGATCTCTTGGGAGCCATGTTTTCATATGGCCTATGAACATGAGTGCTGAGGATAGTTCTGATCTTGTGTCAACCTTGTTAAAAAATGAAGCAAAGGCTCGAGGATAGTTCTTTTCTTGTGTCGACCTCGTTAAAAAATGAAACAAGGAGTATGAGGATAGTTTGTTCCTGTGTCAACCTCGTTAAAAAATGAAACAAGGAGTGACGAGCATAGTTCCCGATCTTGTGTCAAGCTCATTAAAAAATGAATCAAGGAGTTCTGAGGAGAGTTTTTTTTTTGTGTCAACCTCGTTAAAAATGAAACAAGGGTTATGAGGATAGTTCTTGTACTGTGTCAACCTCATTAAAAAATGAAACACCTCCCTTTCCAAATCGAGTCTTTGATTAAGATCTCGTAAAATCTGAGTCAAGTCTTTCCAAGATCTTGAAAGTGAACCTTCATTCCATCCACCTCGTTGAATGCAATGAATCTTGGGGGGCATGTACCTCGATTTGTGTTATTATGCTGGGGGCATGCGAACTTATAACAAGCATAGTTTTTCATTTCAAGCTTGCGTAAACATGAAATTGAATCCAAGGAAAGTTCTCCATGGTTCAAGCTTGTGTAAACATGAACCCATACCCGATTTACATTTTGTGATTGTTGTTTTTATCCACTAAATTCTACTAGATGAGCCTTGGTTGTTTCATTCCATCGCCACCATCTCTTTGGCCGATCATATGTTTTCACTTGGTTGTTTTTCCTTTCCTAAGGAACCACAACGATAAGTGGTTTTATTAGCCAGCCTCTTGACCATTACATGTTTTGAGTAGTTTCACCATTGTCAGAACTAGTTGCTACCCTTTATACCACTTGTTCCTCCAGGACAAGTCTCCTTTAAGCTCTTTTCCAACTCGTAAAAGATGAAAATATTGTCGAGTATTTTCTCCTTTTCGTTAAACAGAATAAAATGTGGTCCACTTTCAGCTCTTTTCCGACCGTATAAATGCGAAAAGATGGCTGAGCTTTTCTCGTTTCAAGTTCGATTTTGGTTATGAAATGTCATGTCTCTGATCGCTTTCTTACTTTTTTGGATCGGGAATACTAATTACGAAAAGTACTCCTTGATCAAAATGTTCAAGCAGTTCTCTCGGGTATTGTTTTCTACTTTTTTAGGGCTCAAGGGACACGAATTTACGAAAAAGGACCCCCCTGGAGCTTTCTTTTCCATGTCTTTTTCAAACTCTCTAAACATGAAAAAGACTCCGAGCTTTACCTATGTTGGACTCGTTAAACTTTGACGACATTGGACTCGTCACCATGATGAGACTTGGGCTTCTCCTCCCTAGGGCTCGTTAAACTATTACTAGGTTGGATTCGTCCGAAGGTCGAACTTATATCACAAGCATATGCTATCCCCTTCAAGCTTGTTTTTCAAAAATAATTGGGGTACTCACCAGCAATGGTGGGGGAAAAATTTGGAAGTCGTCATTGGTTACTTACAACAGCTAGTCACTCTTGAACATCGACACTTTTGCTTCTCATTGGGTTGGGATATCCTCACATCACCATTGGCCTTCCAGGGTTTTGGGTTTCCATTTTGCCTCATTCCATCTGATCCATGTTGTCTCTGTCAGACCTTCGATCCCTTGGTACCAAAATGCTGTCACATTCCGGAGTCGTGTCGCCGATATGTTCAAGAGTATAATCCTTCTGCAGTTCACACCCTTACCTCCTCCTCCGATGTTGTGTTTCACCATCTACCACTTGTTCCTTATCTCGTGTCATTGATGGGGGAAACATTATGGCCCTCCCGCGATGGATCATCTCCTGTCGACACTAGCTCATTATCTAGGAGATTGATCTAGAGATCCCGTCCGGTAACTTGGAGCTTGCATGCCTCAATGGCAAGTTCTTCATGCCTGACGACAAACTTTCATCATTGGTCTTCAATTGGGTGATTCCACGAGTGTTCGACTTCAGCTCAATTTTCACACTTAGTGGATTGTACTGGACAGTACCTTGAGAACCATTGGCATTATTGGTGGTTTCTCTCACGCTTGTTAACAGTTTTCATTATTGACCAGTAATCAAGTGACTTTCTATCATGCTCGACTTCAGCACATATGTTCGCATGCTAGAATTTGTACTAAGATCGGTTAGGGTTTCAAGACCCTGAACTAAGATTACATATGTTCGGGCTGCGTGGATTGGTTCGTGATTGCATACATGACTCTTTGATTGGAAGGCTGCGACCATACCTGAGTCTTCATGGATGGCTACGACCATACCTTTATCATTATATATGGTCTTATCAACTGGGCAACTGCGTCCATACCACAAACCAAGTTTCATATGTCTTTTGGATGGCTGCGCCCATGTCTAGACCACATGTGTTTCACTATCAGAGATATCAGTTGTACTTGCACCTAGAGGTTCTTCCAAGTGGTGTTCTAGTTCGGTCATGGTTTCATAAAGCATTTCACCCATCGCACTCTCTCGGCCTTCATGCTTTAGGGCTCATCTGTTACATAGTAATTTGTCACTATCCTCATCTCAGTCCCTCTGTTGTGTCATGTATCAAATACACATGTCCATATCTTCCCACTTATGCAAAAAGATTAAAAAGTGCTCTCTGATGTTGAAGAACTGACCCTTTTTCCTAAGTTTCTACCTCGTCACGAGTAAGCCATTAATATACGTGACGATCCCTTGTCATGAACAGTCCAGTCGCGACACCGTCGTAGGTGTACACGTGTTTCCCACGATGTTGAATTTTAGGGCTCGGTGTGAGGCTTCCAGCTATTTGTTGTGATGATTGGTCTGAATGCATTTCCTTCTTGCGATGTCGTCGCTGAGCCTTATTTCATGACCTGCGACAATCTAGAATTGGCGAATTTGTTCAAACAGTCGGCCTTCTTGGTGTTTCTAAAGCTGGTTGTTGGGTTAGTTTGGGTCACCTTTCCTCCTCTGGGATGGTGGTTCCACCTCTTGTGCAACCTCCCTTGAGGATAGGCTCCGTCTCCCTCATTTCATGGAGACTCCTCCTATAAAATCACTCACCATTGCTATGATCTTCTAGTTCTTTAGTTGGGTAGTGCTGGCTTGTTCGTTTGAGTTTGCTTTGAAACTAAGTAGATAGTTTTGGTGTGAGTGTGACAAGTGTGGAATTTATAATAGTTTGGTAAGAGGTTGTGGGGTGCCTTAACCTTGTATTAGAGCTTGTGAGTGAGAGAGAGATATCATCTATTTGGGAGACCCATTCTTGAGAGTGAATGCTTGAAGAAACATACTGACTGGACCCTCTGAGAAGGCTTGCGACGTCAAGACTTGGTTGTAAGCTTTGCTCTTGATTCACTTTAATACAATCAATGATGATTTCCTATATCTTGTGCACAATTTACTTGATAGCTTATGATTTCTTGACTTTATAAGTAAATAGATCATTGTTGTTCTCAGTTACATGTTCTGTTGTTTTCTTGTTGTGTTTTAGGTTTATTGCTCATTGAGGAGAAAGAAACAGAAGCTGGAGCAGCGCAACGGAAACTTCATGAACCACCGGTTTGAGGTAGGCCTCCAATGATGACCATTTAAGGGAATTAATTGTTGTTTTGTCTTTGTTGTGACTAGACCCACTCTAGGGCTAGAGGGGTTGCCTCTGTTTGTAGAGGGAACACTTTCCTACTTCACAGGCCCTTGCATTTCAAGCACCAAACTTCAACACGCACCTCCGACTGGGCATCCTTTCCTTTCTTCAGGCTCTGCAACTCCAAGTGCAAGCTTTCCAGCTGTGAGTGAATATGTTGCAATCTAAGGTTTGTATCTTATATGGGTGAGGCTTCTAGCCTCATCGTTATTTCTAAGGCTTCTTCTTGCATTACTCTCTTTTGTTGTGACAACAACAAACTTAAGTGCGGCAAGAGTGACGCGATATACCAGTCTCGATGCTGGGAATTTGTAATCATCATATTGGCTTTCCTGGTTAGGAATTTCAACCTTTAATCAAAATCCAGGGGTGTCTCATCTCATCTATCTTTTGTCTAAGTTCTTTAAACTCAGTCACTGACTGCGCCTATGACTTAGGCTTCCTAAACTCGTTGTTTAGAGCTTGCTAGGTTTCTGCCAATGTCATGGTGGGGTTGTCAGTGCAGTACTTAATGTAACATGTCAATGCTCGATCTTATAAGGCTGTGACAAGCTACGTTTTCTTGATGTTATCATCCATAATTTGTTGTGCCATCCAAATAGATCATACAACAAACCAAAATTGTTCTAGGTTTTCACTCCTCATCCCTTTAAAAACCGACATCTTCATCACGTTCGGCATGTTGAATGGTGGTAGTGGAGGCGGAGGTGGAGGTGAAGGTGTCGGTGTATGAGGTGGAGGTGGAGGTGGAAGCAAAGTGGACAGATGAGGTATCCTCAGGATACCCTGCTTAATCAACTGTACTACACTTCACGGTGTAGTCAACACCGTCCCTTCGTCGTCACTTGAAGGGGGTTCAATGAGCGGACTGTGCTCTAAGCTTGATCCTTCGTTTCTTCTAAATAATTTTCCGCTTTGTGTAGCCCCAAACATCAAGGTAACTGCATAACCCTCTTTTCACATAACACATTTTAATCCACGTTTTCAATGATTTCAAATACTTACCTTGTGGTCCCTTGAAGAGCCTATGCTTCGCTTCGCTATAGTTGATATTTCTATCGATTGCGAACTCAGTCACAAAAATTCCAAGTGTGCGATCAATCCAATGATCCATGGCCCACAAGATATTCCTTCCTGATGCTTCCAAACATCACACCAGTTCCAGAGTCCAAACTATAGGGCCATCAAGCCTCCACGTCCCTTGACTATCCACTAATTTAGAGAATGATTCGTGTAGTTCATCAGGGAAGAAACATAAGAATGCTTTGGTTTCGTTTATGTATAAATATCTCTGCAACCATTGTTCCTTGGATAATTTAGGGCTCTTGTTCTCTTGAGCCATAAACGGGCGCACTTTTCGGTCATTCCACTTCTCAATCTCTTTCTTTGTCGAAAACCATTTATCACACATGTCTGAGATAGATCCAGGTCCCAGAAACAAAACCATTGGTTGGCTTAAGGGGGCCTAACCCAGGCTTAGAGTTATTCATGCCAACCAACAAAACTACTGGCCCTTTCAGCAACAACCTGTGTAGCGCAAGCTACAGTCTCACCCGAAGTAGTATTGGGGGATTCTAGAACCAGGTTTCTACATCCAAAGACTATGTGATGTGTATTCTGAGGCCCTTAAAGCTCATATTTGCATTCATGCATATCTATACCTTCTTTATGTCTACTACTACAACTCTATTCTATTGACCTCCAGGTCTTCGCAAAGGGATGTGATCGTATTTATCAGACATAAATGAGACATATTCACAACTTTCACCTAGTAAAGAGTAACCCTAGATCTGCCTTTGCACAAATCTACCCAATTTGAGCAGCTACAACAACAAATCTACTTAATATCTTAGCAAAAATAGTTCATTATACTTTTCATGCATAGATATTAATGATTGAATAGATTCATGCAGAAGATACACTTTATTTCATAGAAAACAGCTCATTAAGCGATGATGCATAAAATTAACCAGAAAGAAGAACATGCACATATACAATAGATTCGGTCCAAAATCAGTCTTTATTAGTTTCAACATTCAAATTACAAAGTCTTCTACCCTGCGCACCCAGCTATAGGGGCCTGCGCACTCAGCTGCGAACTTGCGAAGGTCTCTGTGCACTTAGTTGCAGGAGCCTTCCCCTTTCACCTAAGTATAGGAAAACCGAGCTTTCCTGCCTTAGCACTTTCCTTTTCAGTTGTTTGTAGTCAATCTGTGTCGTTCATTAGGCAGATGATTTGACAGTAGAAGGTATCTTAATTTAGGGTTTTTCCCCTAGAAGGAAACCCTCAGTCTATATGAGGGAATTACATTGCGGTTGTGTATAATTATTTTGAGCGAGAAAGAGAGAGGATATTATGTAAGAACCAAGAGGAAATTACAACATATTTGTTGTAGGTTGTATCTCTTCATTTTGTTGGATAATATAAAAGGAAGGACTAGATTTTTCTCCATGGACGTGGCCCAAATTAGGTGAACCACTTATATCTATGTCTCTCTTGTTTTATGCATTTCTATATTTATGTTTCCGCAATATTTTTTGTATTTCATTGCTCCGTACATTAATTTCTAACAATCAGTGGGAAATAGGATGGGTTGAGATGTGCTCCCCTATATAACCTATTGCTCGATATTGGGTTGGAGACGTTTTTCTCCCTCATGATATTTCAGGTTGAGACTAAGCTCCCTAATGTGGTTTCAGGTTGAGATGTGCTCCCTAATGTTGTTCTAGATTGAGCTAGGATCTTTGATATTGTTGCGAGTTGTAGAATTGGCTCCCTGATGATGTTTTTCGGGTGCTAGCAATGGATTCTCAATGGATAGAGGGTGGTATATTAGGCTTCCCTCCAATGTTAAATTCTTCTTCTTTTAGATTCGATAATGTTCAACATATGAGCAGGAACAATAAATAAATAAGCAAGAATAAGTAGAGATGAACCAAGATGAGCAATGATGACATTTGATGACGAAATTCTTGAGATTGGATATAATTTGATGATATGATACTTCTGATGATTGCATGATTCAATTTGAATTTATCTCTTCATTTTGTTGGATAATATAAAAGGAAGGACTAGATTTTTCTCCATGGACGTGGCCCAAATTAGGTGAACCACTTATATCTGTGTCTCTCTTGTTTTATGCATTTCTATATTTATGTTTCCGCAATATTTTGTGTATTTCATTGCTCCATACATTAATTTCTAACAATCAGTGGGAAATAGGATGGGTTGAGATGTGCTCCCCTATATAACCTATTGCTCGATATGTGGTTGGAGACGTTTTTCTCCCTCATGATATTTCAGGTTGAGACAAAGCTCCGTAATGTGGTTTCAGGTTGAGATGTGCTACCTAATGTTGTTCTAGATTGAGCTAGGATCTTTGATATTGATGCGAGTTGTAGAATTGGCTCCCTGATGATGTTTTTCGGGTGGTAGCAATGGATTCTCAATGGATAGAGGGTGGTATATTAGGCTTCCCTCCAATGTTAAATTCTTCTTCTTTTAGATTCGATAATGTTCAACATATGAGCAGGAACAATAAATAAATAAGCAAGAATAAGTAGAGATGAACCAAGATGAGCAATGATGATATTTGATGACGAAATTCTTGAGATTGGATATAATTTGATGATATGATACTTCTGATGATTGCATGACTCAATTTGAATTTATTCTATTGTGATTCTTAATATACTTTTAGAAATGGTTTGAAATGATATTGCAATGTTCAGAAATATGAACTTTTTAATCTATATAATAGTGTGATTTAGGTGATGATAGGTTTTATAGTTGAACTTCCTTTTGATATGTTAGGATTATTAGTGGCGAAAAATGGATCTTCAACTATAATTGACTATATAAGTATGGCTTTATCGAATGATGGTATATCAAATAAAATTGGTGAGACAAAAATATGGAGGAAGAATCAAGCATTAAGAATCCATCACAAATTCCTTTGTTGCAACAAACAGATTCAAATACGAAATTAAACAAAGAATAAGGATGAATGTTGGGATCCTCCCTGGGTGTGTAATGGGGGGCGGGAGGCCATAATAGAGTAATAATAGTGGAGGTCATTCAAAATAAGTTGGACTAGGTCAATTATATTTATTATTATTAAATAAGGCCCACTGAGGTAGTCAATATTGAATAAATATAATGGGGCCTCATCGAAGAAGGTCCATTAGGATGATTGGTTGGTGTTATGATTAAGGTTCTCCTTGTTTATTATAATTAAGTGGTGGAGTTTTCCTTGTGAAGTATATGGAGTTTATTTGATTTGGAGTTTAGCTCATTAAGAGGACATTGGACCTTAAGAGATAAGTGAATAGGAGAAAATTATTTCCATAAAAGGATCGTTGTAACGTGTTTCCCTATCATAAGAATTTTGAATAATAAAGTGCGAAGAATTTTTGATATATTTTACATTTTAAGGTACATAACAAGTAGTATCATAGCTCTTTATTTGACCAAAAAAGAAGGTTTCTCTTTTTGTTGTATGTTAACATAGGTACCAACTTAATGAGAATTTTGACTTCGAAACGAGAACTCTAGCTCTCAGAACCCATATTTTTGCATCAAAATCAACCCTCGAATGAACAAGTAGTGCTACTAGTAACCCCCTTTTTTTCGAGGTTAGAATTACTATAATTTTTCATCGTGGCTTTACGTCTCTCAAAAATTGCAAATTAAAACCTTAAAATCCACCATTGAAAACAAAATTTTTTCATAATTAAAATTACAACTTTTTTCCAAATCGTGGTCTACAACATCTAGTACCATTCAAAACAAAAACTTAAAAATTAACCCTCAAAACTAAAAACGATGCTACTAATAGCAACCCCTTTTCTTCGAGGTTAGTGTTACAACTTGCTTGAGATTGTGACATTGATAATTACTATGATTGTGAACGAAACCTACAAAATCAACTTATAAAATGAAATGTGATGTTATAAGTAGCCCATTTGTTTTCTTTTGGGGCTTAAATTTGTAATGTTTTTTTAGCTGTCACCTAAACACCGACACTATTACAAAGAACTCATAAACAGTTTAAAAAAATCAATTTTACTTTATAAAAAAAAAAAACTTATATGATACTAATATAAAAAACAAATCTGCTTAAAAACATAAAAAATAAAATGAATTTTTAATAAAAACGTAATTAATTAAAAACTGAAAAGACATTAAAAACAAAAATTTGAAAAAAAATGATATAAAAAACCAAAAACAAAATTATTTAAAATATTAAACTTAAAAAATTAAAATTAAAACAATTCCTAATGTATATAAAACTTTAAAACAAATTAAAAAATATAATTAGAAAAATAAACAATAAATTGAAAAAAACAAAGTAGAGGGGAAATATGTTTCTTGGCATTGCCCCTCCCCATGCATCACATGAAAATTCATGTGATATGTGGGGTAGGGACAAGAGGAGGGGGAGGGTGTGGTATGTCACGTATTGTATTTTCCCCTCAGTGGACTGCACTCACACCAATGCCCATAAAGTCACAACCTCATGGTTGCGACAAGTTTTAAATGCATGGGAGTGTGATGACAGGCATCACCCTCCCCCCTTCTATGTCCTTCTCTCACTTTAGCACCCACAAGGCCATGAAAACCCTCTTAGTGTTGGTGTGAGCATAATATGGAGAGGAGGAAAGGGTCATTCCCAACATCGCCCACCATGCATCGCTTGAGTTTTCAAGTGATGCTTTGGGGGTAGGGGTGATAATGGGCATCTCTCTTCCCCCTTCATGACATCCTTTCACGGAAATTTCCACAAGGTCGCGACAGCGTTGCAAGCATCGGGGTGAGTGCAAGTTGCAGAGGTAGAAGTGCGATGTCTAAGCATCGGCCCCCCATGCATCACTTGAATTTTAAAGTGATGCATGGTGGGTGGTGGAGGCTAATGCCAGACATTACTCTTTCCCCTTCCTCTTTGTTTTCTAAAACATTTCTTTATTTTTACATTTATTTTTTTAATATTTTTGGGTTACATTTTTTTTTATTTAAAAAAATGATATATATTATAATTGTTTTATTTATTTACTTGTTTTAATTTTATCAACATGAATATCAAATCAACATGGGAATCGTCATCAAGATATACATATGTATAGCTCCCCTTGAGATCGTATACCAATGATTATGAGGATTTGATAATCATCACCTGCTCTTTATGAGGTCATGTACCTCATGTCACTTTTGTAGTCAATATGAGAAACATTCTTTTAAGAACAATGTACTACAGTAGAAATCATCTTGTTTTTCTCTGAGTTTGAACCTCCTCATTTCTGCGAGAATTCATTTCTTTAAACATATATAATTTGTCTGGATTTCTGTATCTTCTTACTTTGACCTTTCTAGTTTCTTCATCTATAACCTTGCATTTGGTTGATGTAAACACAATTACATTTCCTTTATCTGCCATTTGACCTACATTTAGAATATTCTGATTTAATCTTTGAAGTAATAAAGTATCGGTTTCTCTTCTATGTTTATTAATTTTGGCTCTACCTTTTCCTAAAAAATTTACTAGAGCACTATTTCCAAGGATAACCTTTCCATCTTGATTTTTCCTGAGGGACTCCATCTTACTCTTATCTCCAGTCATGTGATGATAACATCTACTGTATATGTACCATTCATCTTCATCTTCAAACGAATTAAGAGAAAGACCACACCTTATCTGTTCTTCTTCTTTTTGCTTATTATGAGAAATGTTGGTGGATCCATCTTTCTCAGGTCTTTTGACATTATCTGATTACTTTCCATGTTGTCTTTGGCGATTCATTGATTTGTTCCTGCATTCTTTTGCTACATGCCCAAATTTGTTCAAAATAACATCTTATATAACCAAAAAAGGGAGCATAGGAATCATAATAGTTCTATCTCATATTCCTTCTATTGCAATCAATAGCTTTGTGACCAAATATGTTACAAGAAAAAAAATATCCCTTCAAGAAACCGGAGTACCTGGGATATGATGATCTTCCAGTGAAACAACTATTTTCTTAAGATCAAAATAGCCAGCTTCTGCAATTGGCTGCAACATGTCCATGATTATGACATATAAAACATTCAACATTATTGATCAGAGGAGAGAACCAATTAAAGTCTCTATTATTGGGAGCAAATGACTTCTTTTGAAAATTCATCTTCTTTGGATGTTGATCCAGTTAACTTCTTATCTCTTTGACATGAATTTCAGATTTCATAATGTTATCTTTCAAGATCCTTGCACAATCCTGTAAACTAGATTCTCCTTTTACAATTTCATGAAAACCTAGACTGGATTTAATGGCAGGAGACCTTTGAATACTAAGAATATTATCCAAAATCTTAGTACTATCTTGAAATCTCAAATGTTTATTGTTTTCTTCTAATTTACCTTTTCGATTGTTTAACTCAACCTCCATTCTTTTGTATTTCTCTTCCTTTTCTATATATTGATTCTTCATTCCTTCTTCCGCTTTCTCCTTTAATTTGAGAATCTCTTACTTTAGCCCATTCTTTTCTTCTTCAAATGCTTGAAGTGGCTCTTCATTTCGATTGTCTGATTTTTCAAGATCTGCCCTTAGAGAGATGATTTCAGCTTCAAGACCTTCACATATCGTTTAGATTCTACAACAACATTTATTGATTTAATATGTTACCTGTTATCATATGCCTACAGCTTATCTTTAAGATTAATAATCTTTTTCAAAGCAAGATCAAGTTTTCTTATAAGATAAAAAATTTCTTCTAACATATCTTCTTCTGAATAAATAACTCCATCTGACATAACAAAGGTTTTTTTATCATCATGTTCATCTTTTGACACATTGTACATGAGATTACCTGATAGTTCTTTTAATGAAAAAACTTCCTTTGGGTTTTCTTCATGGATTTCCTATAGCTTATCCCATACTTCCTTTGCAGTTTCATAATGCATAATACTATTTAATGTTGAATCAGGTATGCTATTAATGATGTCACTTAATGCCTGACTATTCTTTTGCACTTCTTCGACTGATGGAGGAATTTTGGTGAAGCCATTGCATACTAAATACCAAACATCAAGGTTCATTAGATTAGCCTTCATCTTTTCTTTCCATTGTTGGTAATTATCATTGCTTAACATAGGTACACCTTCATTGTCCGTTGTTTTTGACTTGCCTTGTTCTTATGCTTCTAGGGCCATCATTTTTAATTTGTTTTCTCTTTAGAGTGCTTACTTTCACTTTTACCCATGGATGCAAGTTCAGTTGATTCACTGTCATCTTAAATATCATCATTATTACATAGACAAGGAAATGGATCATAATTAGAACAAAAAACCATAGCTGATAATTTTTTGTTACCGTCTTCTTCATTCTTGATCAATAGAAAGCGGGTGCTCCCAAAACTGAGTAATGTACACCATGGATTTATATGCCATATATATCCCTCCACCAAATAACCTTCAAGACCTACTCTTTTTCTAATCAAAGCCTTTAATGATTTCAAGTGCCTCTCCACAATCCACATTGCCCTTGTGTGTACAAGTCCACACAATTAAATCTCCTCAACTTTGTGTATGAGGTGGTGTTGTGCATTGAAAAATGTCAAAGGTATATACTTTTGCATTTCACACATTAGACAAGTAATTTCTCTCTTCCAATGCTTTATATTGTCTTTATGTATTTCTTTAAATGACAACCATCTACAGATGATGTAATCAATTAACTACATGTTTCAACAAAACATAATATACTACATTACAAGTAAAACACATGACATTAAGTTGATCAACAACTAATTGAAAAAACACTCAGCATATAGATCACTACTTACCTCATGTATTTTCCAAGATCATATATAACTTATTTGGCATTGTTGTCGAAGTCTTCTGGGAGAGATATAGGTAGAACATATTGTAACAATAAAAATGAATCATTATTTGTTTAATCCAAAGTAGACAAAAAAAAAACCATAAATATGTATATATACCAAAATATAAATATATATACCAAAATAATTACCTTAATGAAGGTATGCCAATCATGCGTTTTTACCCCACCAAATTCACCTTTCTTTGTTAAGATATTATTTATGTTTGAAGAAAATCTTGTGCGAAATTTAATTCTTCGAATGACCTCTTTTAGATCATCACTTTTATTCTATGTTAATAAGAATGAGATTTTGTTTCAATCTCCATCATTATTTGATCGTATCCCACTCTTCATTGCATGATTGGCTTCCACAATGTCATTACAAATTTTCTGTATTTTTTCTTTATCCCTCCTACCATCTATGATCCATCGTAAATTTTCTGTCACATTCTTTCCAAAACGCAATGTATCAAAAAAATGGGCTATTCTTAAGTGTTCATATTAGGGCAACCACATGAATTGAACGAGATAAATTTTCATTCCTTGTGGAAGCCCATGTCCTTCACGATGATTTCTGTTATATTCCAACTTCCATAGGTGAGATGTCATTCTTTGTGGTTTTAATCCAGTCTCTTTTTTCCCATTGAAAAGATGTTTTTAGTAGCACGATACCTATGGTTCTTAGAGAGGAAGTTCCTATACTTATCAAACACCTCCTTTCCTAAACTTGTTGAATGAAAAGATTTCATCTTAGGACCACAAACTGGGCATGCGAATTTAACCTTAGTTTGAAGGTCTGCAAGAGATGGATTAATGAGAATTATAAATGAATTAGGGATTATTTAAAATTCATGCATGATATGATTTAATTCAAATAACTATATACTATTAAAGTGTAATGGAACGTTACATACCACAAAAATGTGTTAGTCCCGAGGCATCATGAATTGTCCATACAAGTATGCCATGGAATTGCAATTTCCTCTGAATTATTGGTTTACAAATTTCATACATAGTGATGTCGAACCATAAATTCATTAACTCGTCGGTAAGAGGCTCAATATATACATTCATATCTTTAACTTGGTATTTACCTAATTATTTGAAGTTACACATAAATACTACTATGATATATACATATATGTGAATAAATAAATATAACAAATTATGCAACAAACAAGACAAATGAAAATGTTATAATATTCAAAAAATTAATGTAAACAAATTCCTGAAACAATCATTGTCAACATAATGTGTTCCCTCTTTATTGACATCCAAGGAGGCATGTTATTGTTGATAACAAAAATCAAACACACTGAGTAAATAAACCTAAGCTCTCCAAATGGGTTAACATTGTCAACTGCCAATGAAAGCCTAACATGATGAGTTTCATCTTTAAAATGCATCCATCTTTCCTTAATTTCCCTAAATGAATAACCTTCTACATGCATTCAAAGAAAACCATATTCACTTCTCTTATGTGTATGATCATCCATAAAATTTGCTATGCTTTCACACTTGAGCAATTGCTACAAATGTGGAATTATAGGAATATGATGAAGAACCTTTTGAGACACCTTTTTTGTTATTTGATTATTTTGATATCTACTGATATTGCATTTCGAGCAATTTTTTTTTCGATACATGTTGTTCATTATATATAATATGATCATTAGGACAAGCATCTATAGCATGATAATCCATTCCAATTTCTTTCATAACAACACATAAATCTTGGTATGTGCAAGGTAACTCATTTGGTAATGGTACCAAAAACTAACCTAACAATCTAGTACAACATAAAAAATCACTAGTTAATCTAAACAATATTAATCATAAATATTGCATTATTATTTTACACATTAATTAACGCTAAAAAGGGAAAAAAAGTCAACCTTTCATGTGATGAAACACATTACATAATACCTTACGATTTGTGTCATATAAGTGTTTGACAAACCATTCAAAATATTTAAGTTCACCAATAATAATACAGAAGAGAAAATATTTTCTCTCGAGCCTTCATAAAGTTGTGTCATTGCCTTCTCTAGCATAGGTTCACCATTACAAAAAACATCTTCGTTCTCATCACCAAGTGTGTCTTGGATCAATTGATCTGTCCCATCATATCAAACCATGTTATTGATGTCATCTTATTGCATAGGATCATTATCTTGAACTTCAATATTGGCTCCATATTCCTCAACTAGTAAAACATCATTTCTAGCACTAATACTTGGTGCAATATTCAAATCATAGTACCTAAGGGGCCACCTTGAATTTATAATAATTTGAAGCAATCATGTGAAATAATTAGTTTGTAGAACAAATATTATGACTGTTAGTTGCCTGCTGCAGCAGGTTATTCATTTTTCATGATTGGCATTTTACAGGCCAAATATGTCGTACTTTGCTTGCTGCAATGCTCCATATTTGCTTAGCAGTCTCCAAGTGAAGAAGGCTACTTCAA
>APFE031282167.1:35274-54766 GCA_000404065.3 Pinus taeda | reverse complement strand
TAAATTTATTTTGATAATATTCGCTCATTTATTAATCATACCTAATTTCTCTTATCTCTACAAATAAAATATTATAAAAATAATAATAAGATTAAATTTATTAATATATATAACTTAAATTATTCATTCAAAAGAAGTCATACAAACAATAATAATTTAATAGTAAGATTAAATTTATTAATCTATATAACTTAAATTATTCATTCAAAAGAAGTCATTCAAACAATAATAATTTAATAGTAGTTTTAAATAACCATTAATATTATGTTATTTAAACAAATAAATTTATTTTGATAATATTCGCTCATTTATTAATCATACCTAATTTCTCTTATCTCTACAAATAAAATATTATAAAAATAATAATAAGATTAAATTTATTAGTATAATTTTGGCCTAGGTCCTAGAGTCAAAAATAGTTGTTATGTAGCCGTTGGAGTCTCTGCGCAGTCTATTTAACTTGCTAAGCTAGATCTGTTTCTTCAACTTGTCCTGACGATGAACCACACTAGTTGGTTCGAAACGCGTCGACAAAGGTCTTTTTCATGTGATTTACGCCGAAGCTCTTCTTATAACTATGATGAATCATAGAAGCCTCAATTCTCCAATTGTTCATAATGTGTTGTCTCGCCTGGAGGATGGTCGGCCCGCCCAACTCATGGGACCGCCCCCTCAACGCGACCAACACCTTATAAACTTGCCCAAGGTTCATTTTGTTTCGTGTTTTGCACGCACTTCGCATGGTGGAGTTGCCCTGCCTGTCGTACGAACCGTAGGTCCTGACATCCTCCCCCACTGGAAGTCATTGTCGTCCTCAACAATATCTCATCCTGACAACCATCTGTCACCAAGATCACCATACCAAGGTATACACCCCATCGGTATGTCATACATCGGAAATCATCTCAATCCATGATCATCAATCACCATGTCACAATCTCCGCATGCTGCTCTCCATCGTGGAAGGTTGGCCCCTCCAAGCCTATGGTGGTGTTTCAACCGTGCCGGCGAGGTGCGGCACCACCGAACACTTTATTTTTAACAATACTCGTGCACATGGATTACGCCTAAATTCATTTTCTCCTACTTAGTTTGTGATTCTCAACCAAGTATTATGCAATTATCCTTTATACTAATGAAGCCCATACTCATTCATCATCCATAGCAATTATAACAAGAACATCAACAATTGCAACAAGTATAAAGGGGAGGGGCAACTCCCCGTAATGTGAGTCTGCCCAATAATAGATTAAGAATATCAGTTTACAATATACAAGTCTGTCTTGCCGAACCAAGTCTCACACTTAACCAAATATTACAAAGAGAGGCAAACCTTCCTTTTATAACAATCTTGTGCACCTCTTGCACGAAGGGCGGTTCTCACCCGAGCCACCAAAATCCCTTTGCCAAGTCCTACACAAAATCTGCACACCGTTCATACACCCGGGCACACCGCCCAACCTTTGTCCAACTCCAAGAATGTTACCAAGCATAGAGGCCTCTATGAGACATGCGCATGAGATATGCACATTCTCCTTTTCCTTCTGCACACACTTCTTGAGTCCTTAGCGAAGATCCAAGTTATGTTCGTTGTATCCCAAATGAGCTCCAACCGCACTTACTTATACACGTCCAAGGCTGGGGTGGTGGCTCACTCGGTTGACCACCCAAGGTTGGTTTACATACCCCCTTCACAAGGCTTGAACGCCCATTTAGAGGTCGGCTATCCATGATAGAAGTGGGTCGTTCCATCCTCAAACCATTGTATAAACCTTATTCCTTCATCCCCTTGATTTTCCATAAGTGTCTTTGAAGTCTGCACTTTCGTCACAAATAACTCGTGGTAACGTCGCATCGTCGTGCAGCGCTGCTCGGCGCTCCACCCACGTGCGGTCGTGCATGCCCGCCCGGCATGCATGCTCTCGACACCCGCCCGTCGCACAACTATAAGGCATTACATCCTCCTCCACCTGAAGTCATTGTCATCCTCGACAACATCCCCAAGCATCAATATCCATGATGTCAACTCCTCCTCACATATGAAAAACATCCCTGCACATATGTAGTACTCCATCTCCACCATGTCTCATCTAGGCAACCAACTGCTACCAACATAGTCCATACCAAAGTATGTCAGATGTCCATGATCATCGACCACCTGCCACAATCTCTCCATGCTGCTATCCACCATGGAAGGCTGATCCTTCCAACATCAAGCTACATTTCTGCTGCAACAATGTGTCAACTCCATCATGTGCATCATCTCCATCATGTGCAAACTGCCCATGATATGTCAACAAGTGTTAACACACCTCAACCATGTGCCAACATCTCATCGCAACAATATGTCATATATCAGAAGTCCTCTCAATCCATGACAATCAACTATCATGTCACAATCTCCACATTCTACTCCATCATGGAAGGTTGGTCCCTCCATCTCGAGCCACATGCTCACTGCAACATATTGTGTCGACCGCCCATCATGTGTGCGCGCCCGGTCGCCCGGTGCCCAACCGCATTACACAACTGAGGAAGTTACATCATGCGCATACCTGATGTGCAAGTCTTGAAGGGGCACTTGAAGCTCGCATAAGGAAGAGAGGTAAAAGTGCGCAGATTTAAGAGGTAGTGCGCATACCTCATGTGCAAGTCTTGAAGGTGCACTTGGAGTGTCTCTTGAAGCCGGTTGTGGGTTGGGCAAGGTGTGCCCGAGTTAGTGCGGATGTGCTGATTTTGTGTAGGACTTGGCAAGGGGATTTTGGTGGCTCGGGTGAGCACCACCCTTCGTGCAAGAGGTGCACAAGGTCGTAAAAGGCAGTGTTGCCTCTCTTTGTAATATTTGCTTAGGTGTGACACTTGGTTCGGCAAGACACACATGTGTCGTCCCCATGTGAACTACTACCATGATACTCCAACACAATGCTAACATATCTTTGTACATTCTAGCCCCCATGTTTGAACTAGCTGGGTAGCTAGTTGATGTTCTTGTTATAATTGCTATCGATAATGAATGAGTATGGGCTTCATTAGTATAAAGGATAATTGCATAATACTTGGTTGAGAATCACAAACTAAGTAGGAGAAAGTGAATTTAGGCGTAGTCCATGTGCATGAGTATTATTAAAAAGAAAGTGTTCGGTGGTGCCGCACCTTGCCGGCACGGTTGAAAGACCATCGTAGGCTTGGGGGCATGACAGTTGGTATCAGAGCTGGTGTAGCTTGCGGATGAAAGTTGATACACAACTTGACAGTTGGTATCAGAGCTGATATCTGGGTTGATGAAGAAGTGCTGATCCCACCACACTACCGTGAGTTGGTATCAGAGCTCGCCTAGAGCTGGTTAGAGCAAGGTTGCTCGTGACAGTGGAAGCAAGTACTTTCAGGTGAAGGAAGCTAGTTTCACATACAAGTGGAACAAGGGTGAGTTCATGGTTGCAGGGAACTTGGTGAAGCTGGTAAAGGTTGGAACTAGGTGTCGTAGAGTTGGACAGGCGGTACTACGTGCTGGTCATACGATTTGGGCACTTGTCAGGTGGGCAAGTGGGACTGCGTTTGGGCGTCTGTCGACCAAACGAAGTACGAATCGGGGAAGACGAAGTACAAGGCATGGCAGGTTTGGAAGAATGTGAAGGGAAGCTCTTGCTTACCTTATACAGGTTGAAGCGAATGAAAAAGAAGAATCCCCATATTCGAGAGAAGCTTGCAGTCTTGGAAAAGAATGTTCAAGACGAGCTTCTTCAACTTGGATGGACAATGGAGCAACGTGAAGTTGCAGGTTGTGCAACCAAGGAAGAATAAGCCGTGATAATTGAAGATGTTGCAGACATGACCATGATGGAGGATGAGCTTGAGGTTGATCAAGTTGGACCAGGATCGTGCAGTTTGTAGACATGGATGAATGGGGGTACTCTCATGGAGGAACCTCATGATCACGATGATGATGATGTAAGTACTATTGATACTTGTGTTTCACTTGAGAATTTAGTAGATGGACCGTATGCAGGGAAGGGCAAAGCCAGTTTGCCGATGCTGGGGAGCATCTTACCATGGATGACTATGATGAGACCTTGTATGGAGAAGCAAGGATTGTTGACTGTTACAGGACTTGTTGGGGTTGTTTGTGACCTTGTGGTAGAAGGTACAAAGGCCCGTGACAAGGGTGGAACTTGATGATCGTTGTGGAGGAATGGGTCATGCTTTAGCCACATGGCTAAGTGCCCGGCATGACTCATGGATATATTGGAGGGCACACACTTGAGTTGCTTGGGTGGAATTCTCATGGCCGAGACCAAGAGCAAGTCTTGATGGTACCTTTGGTGGAGGAGCTATGATGGAGAAACTCATGTGATGATGAGATGGTTGGGTGACCGAGTTCACTAGACCGAAGATTGTATACTTGGATGGGGATGACCGATTGTTGTGATGGGTCTAATTGGTTGGACTACATGGACAACTTAGTCATGGACATCAGGTTGGACACATGGAGCATGGCAGTTTTATGCAGGGACATTATGTGGGAGCACTTGTAGAGATGTCGCTTATGGGCATCCAATGAGGAGTGCCAAGGCAGGGATGTTGTGCAGATGGATTTTCTAATGTGACATGGAGATGTTTTATGTATGAGCCGAAGGAGAGGTTGTGCACTCTTGTACGACAAGGCCATGTACTTGGATGGAGTTTTGAGCAGACTATGGGACATTCTTACTACATGGAGAGCGAGGCATCTTGCAGAGACCTTTGGGCCGAGACATGTATGCTTGCTGGGATGTTGGTTAGGGATGGCTTATGGAGCTCATGATGACATGAGATTGTTGTGACTTTTGGGGACTTCATATATGGTGGACTTGGAGGATCTGATGCATTGAGGAGCTGAGGTCAGGGACTTTGATGCAAGATGGGGTGCATACTTTCAAGTACATGCATGGGACATGGCTTGGAAGAGTGACTTGATGTGGAGGATTGATATGAGACACTTTGAGGTGATGGAGTTATGATGATAATGATGCCTTGGTGGCAACACTTGGACATGGGTTGAGCCGAGACTCAACTACTTTAGACAACATGTTGCAAATGAGATGAGGGTTACTTCATGGACCTGAGCATGGCTTACACTTATATGGATTGATTCTTGATTGAGTTTAGGATGTGACAGGATGTTTTGAGAAACGACTGATGGTGGCATGAGGATGTGCATTCTCATGGTTTGAGCGTGACAGTTGGACTGGCCATCCGACTAGTTCAGACATGGGGGTTAACAATGTGCAGAGATGTGTTGGCATCGTGTTGGAGTATCATGGCAGCAGTTCACATGGGATGACACATGATGAGGTCGACACGAGATGTTGCAGTGCGCATGTAGCTTGAGATGGAGGGACCAGCCTTCCACGATGGAGAGAGGCATGTGGAGATTGTGACAGGGTCATCGATGCTCATAGATTGAGATGATTTCCGATGTATGACATACCGATGGATGTACACCTTGGTATGGTGATCTTGGTGATAGATGGTTGCCGGGATGAGATATTGTCGAGGACGACAATGACTTCCAGTGGGGGAGGATGTCATGACCTGCGGTTCGTACGACGGGTAGGGCGACTCCACCATGCGAAGTGCGTGGAAAACATGAAACAAAATTAACCTTGGGTGAGTTTATAAGGTGTTGGGCGAGTTGAGGGGGTGGTCCCATGAGTTGGGCGGGCCGACCATCCTCCGGGGCGAGACAACACATTATGAACGAGTCGGCTGGGTGTTTGGTGTGGGTCGGCCGGGTGACACAACCCGCCACTTGCCCATATATATTGGAGGGTGTTTGGAGGCAAACGACCATGAAGCATTTGATCAACAAGTTCGAACTAGGAGTTCTGAAGTGCGTGGATGAGCCCGCACGACGGGCAGAACTCAGGTGAGAACTCGTTCAGAAAAGTCTTTCGGACAGTCGTTTGAGAAAATCGTTCGAACGGTCATTCGGGAAACTCGTTCAGACAGTCGTTCAGGAAAGTCGTTCGGGAAACTCGTTCGGACATTAGTTTAGAAAAATCGTTCGGGAAGTCATTCGGAAAAGTCGTTCAGGAAAGTCGTTCAGAAAAGTCGTTTAGGCAGGTCATTCAGACAGTCGTTCGGGCAGGTCGTTCAGGCAGGTCATTCGAACAGTCGTTCGGGAAGGTTGTTCAGGCAGGTCGTTCGGACAGTCGTTCGGGTAGGTCGTTCAGGCAGGTCGTTCGGACAGTCATTAGGGCAGGTCGTTCAGGCAGGTCGTTCGGATAGTCGTTCGGGCAGGTCGTTCGGGCAATCGTTCGGGCAGGTCGTTCGGGAGATCGTTCAGGCAGGTTGTTCCGGAGGTTATTCGGGCGACCCGGGCGAGGTCGTGTGGCGACCTGAGTGAGGTCGTTTGGGTGACCCGGGCGAGGTCGTTCGGCGACCCAGGTGAGGTCGTTCAGGCGAACCGGGTGAAGTCCTGTGGCGACCCGGGTGAAGTCGTGCGGCGACTTGGGCAAAGTTGAACGGGTGAACGGGTGGACGCGTGGACGGGCAGCCGGGTGAGGGCACATCGTGCACAACGAAATGGTGAAGTGTTGAGATTGTGAATGAAGGTGTGTCTCGGTTGGAGGCACCTGTGTGTGGCGACTTGGAGGCGCGCCCGAGTTGGGCAAACGACATAATGGTGCGACGAGGTGAACGAAGGGTTGGTGAGTCGTGCGGCGACCGTGTGGAGGTGCCGACGAGCTAAGCAACCGAGTTTGTCGAAGTTGTATATTTGGCTGTGTAAATTTGGGGTTTCCCAAGATTTAACTTGTGCATTGTAAAAACGAAAGATTGTATAATATATTGTTGGGCAGACTCGTATTGCAGGGAGTTTCCCCTCCCTTTATACTGTTGCATTTCTCTTATATAATGTTGTGGATAATGAATGTGTATGGGTGTTCATTGGTATAAAGGATAACATAATAATACTTGGTTGACAATCACAAACTAAGTAAGAGAAAGTGAATTTAGGTGTAGTCCATGTGCACGAGTATTGTTAAAGAGAAAGTGTTCGGTGGTGCTGCACCTCGCCGGCACGGTTGAAAGACCACTGTAGGCTTGGGGGTGTGGTAGTTGGTATCAGAACTCGATTGAGTTGATTAGAGCAGAGTTGCTCGTGAAAGTGGAAGCAGGTACTTGCAGGTGAAGGAATCTAGTTTCACATACAAGTGGAACAAGGGTTGGTTCATGGTTGCAAGGGACTTGGTGAAGCTGGTAAAGGTTGGAACCGGGTGTCGTAGAATTGGGCAGGCAGTACTTCGTGCTGGTCATACGATTTGGATACTTGTTAGGTGGGCAAGTGGGACTGCGTGTGGGCAGGTGTACACGGTTTGGGCGTCTGTGGACCAAACGATGTACGAACCGGGGAAGACGAAGTACAAGGCATGGCAGGTTTGGAAGAATGCGAAGGGAAGCTCTTGCTTACCTTATACAGGTTGAAGCGGATGAAAAAGGAGAATCCCCGGATTCGAGAAGCTTGCAGTCTTGGAAAAGAATGTTGATGACGAGCTTCTTCAACTTGGTTGGACAATGGAGCAAGATGAGGTTGCAGATTGTGCAAACAAGGAAGAGGAAGCCGTGATAGTTGAAGATGTTGCAGACATGACCATGATGGAGGATGAGCTTGAGATTGATCAAGTTGGGCCAAGATCGTGCAGTTTGCAGACATGTATGGATGGGGGTACTCTCATGGAGGAACGTCATGATGATCATGATGTTGATGTAAGTACATTTGATGCATGTATTTCACTTGAGCATTTGGTAGATGGACCATATGCAGGGAAGGGCAAAGCCAGTTTGCCGATGCTAGGGAGCATCTTACCATGGATGTTTATGATGAGACCTTGTATGGAGAAACAAGGATTGTTGTTTGTTGCAGGACTTGTTAGGGTTGTTTGTGACCTTATGGTAGAAGGTACAAAGGCCCGTGAAAAGAGTGGAACTTGATGATCGTTGTGGAGGAATGGGTCATGCTTTAGCCACATGGCTAAGTGCCCAGCATGACTCATGCACAGATTGGAGGGCACACACTTGAGTTGCTTGGGTGGACTTCTCATGGCCGAGACCAAGAGATAGTCTTGGTGGACACTTAGGTGGAGGAGCTATGATGGAGAGACTCATGTGATGATGATATGGTTGGGTGACCGAGTTCACTAGACTGAAGATTGCAGCTTGGATAGGGATGACTGATTGTTGTGATGGGTCTACTTGGTTGGACTACATGGCAAATTGGTCATGGACACCAGGTTGGAGACATGGAGCATGGCAACCTCATGCAGGGACATTATGCAGGAGCACTTGTAGAGATGTCACTTATGGGCATCCAATGACGAGTGCCAAGGCATGGATGTTGTGCAGATGGATTTGCTAGTGTGACATGGAGAATTATTACTTATGAGCCGATGGAGAGGTTGTGCACTTTTGTACAACAAGGCCATGGACTTGGATAGAATTGTGAGAAGGCTATTGGGCATTCTTACTACATGGAGAGCTGAGTCATCTTGCAAAGACCTTTGGGCCGATACTTGTATGCTTGCTAGAGTGTTGGTTGGGGATGGCTTATGGAGCTCATGATGACATGAGATTGTTGTGACTTTTGAGGACTTCATATATGGTGGACTTAGAGGATCTGATGCATTGAGGAGCTGAGGTCAGAGACTTTGATACAAGATGGGGTGCATACTTTCAAGTACATGCATGGGACATGGCTTGAAAGAGTGACTTGTTGTAGAGGATCGATATGAGGTACTTTGGAGTGATGGTGTTACGATGATGATGATGCCTTGGTGGCAACACTTGGGCATGGGTTGAGCCGAGACTCAACTACTTCTACATATGGGAGCTGATTGATCTTTGATCATGGGCAGCACATGGATAGATGAGACAGGTGTATACTTGTTTCTATGACTTGAGGGGATGACACATTGCAGATGTGATGGAGGTAGCTTCATGGACATGGATGTGACACACCGAGAGTTCGAGTATCATGGCAGCAGTTCACATGGGGATGACACATGATGAGGTCGACACGATATGTTGCAGTGAGCATGTAACTTGAGATGGAAGGACCAGCCTTCCGTGACGGAGCAACATGTGGAGATTGTGACATGATGGTTGATGGTGATGGATTGAGATGACTTCCGATTGTTGAGATGAGATGTTGGCACATGGTTGAGGTGTGTTACCACTTGTTGATATATCATGGGTAGTTTTGCACATGGTGAAGATGATGCACATGATGGAGTTGACACATTGTTGTAGCAGACATGTAGCTTGATGTTGGAAGGATCAACCTTCCATGATGGAGAGTAGCATGGGGAGATTGTGGTAGGTGGTCGATGGTCAT
Source organism: Pinus taeda (assembly GCA_000404065.3). NCBI lineage: Eukaryota > Viridiplantae > Streptophyta > Pinopsida > Pinales > Pinaceae > Pinus > Pinus taeda. The sequence continues at coordinate 45,396 of APFE031282167.1, read as the reverse complement.
GGACATCTATGACATACTTTGGTATGGACTATCTTGGTAGCAGTTGGTTGCCTAGATGAGACATGGTGGAGATGGAGTCCTACATATGTGCAGGGATGTTTGTCATATGTTAGGAGGAGTTGACATCATGGATATTGATGCTTGGGGATGTTGTCGAGGATGACAACGACTTCAGGTGAAGGAGGATGTAATGCCTTATAGTTGTGCGAAGGGCGGGCGTCGAGCGCCCGGGCGCGCGCACCCCCGGCGGGCGTGCACGACCGCACGCGGGTGGAGCGCCGGGTAGCACTGCATGACGATGCGAGGTTACCACGAGTTATTTGCGACGAGAGTGCAGACTTCAATGACACTTATCGAAAATCAAGGGGACGAAGGCATAAGGTTTATATGATGGTTTGAGGATGGAACGACTGACTTCTATCATGGATAGCCGACCTCTAAATGGGCGTTCAAGCCTTGTGAAGGGGGTGTGTAAACCAACTTTGGGTGGTCGGCCGGGTGACCCACCACCCCACCCTTGGACGTGTATAAGTAAGTGCAGTTGGAGCTCATTTGGGATAGAACGAACATCACTTGGATCTTCGCTAAGGACTCAAGAAGTGTGCGTAGAAGGAAAAGGAGAATGCGCATATCTCATGCGCATGTCTCATAGAGGCCTATATGCTTGGTAACATTCTTGGAGTTGGACGAAGGTTGGGCGGTGTGCCCAGGTGTATGAACAGTGTGCAGATTTTGTGTAGGACTTGGAAAAGGGATTTTGGTGGCTCGGGTTAGCACTGCCCTTCGTGCAAGAGGTGCACAAGATTGTTATAAGAGGCAAGTTTTCCTCTCTTTGTAATATTCGGTTATGTGTGAGACTTGGTTCGGCAAGACACACTTGTATATTGTAAACTGATATTCTTAATATATTATTGGGCAGACTCACATTACGGGGAGTTGCCCCTCCCCTTTATACTTGTTGCAATTGTTGATGTTCTTGTTATAATTGCTATGGATAATGAATGAGTATGGGCGTCATTAGTATAAAAGATAATTGCATAATACTTGGTTGCGAATCACAAACTAAGTAGGAGAAAGTGAATTTATGCGTAGTCCATGTGCACGAGTATTGTTAAAAGGAAAGTGTTCGGTAGTGCCGCATCTCGCCGGCACGGTTGAAAGACGACCGTAGGCTTGGGGGCGTGACAGTTGGTATTAGAGCTCGGTTGAGTTGGTTAGAGCAGCGTTGCTCGTGACAGTGGAAGCAGGTACTTGCAGGTGAAGGAAGCTAGTTTCACATACAAGTGGAACAAGGGCCGGTTCATGGTTGCAGGGGACTTCGTGAAGCTGGTAAAGGTTGGAACCGAGTGTCGTAGAATTGGGCAGGCGGTACTACGTGCTGGTCATACGATTTGGGCACCTGTCAAGTGGGCGAGTGGGACTACTTGTGGGCAGGTGTACACGGTTTGGGCGTCTGTGTACCAAACGAAGTACGAACCGGGGAAGACGAAGTAAAGGCATGGCAGGTTTGGAAGAATGCGAAGGGAAGCTCTTCCTTACCTTATATAGGTTGAAGCGATGAAAAAGGAGAATCCGCGGATTCGAGAGAAGCTTGCACTCTTTGAAAAGAATGTTGAAGACGAGCTTCTTCAACTTGGTTGGACAATGGAGCAAGATGAGGTTGCAGAGTGTGCAAAAAAGGAAGAGGAAGCCGTGATAGTTGAAGATGTTGCAGACATGACCGTGATGGAGGATGAGCTTGAGATTGATCAAGTTGGGCTAGGATCGTGTAGTTTTCAAACATGTATGGATGGGGGTACTCTCATGGAGGAACCTCATGATGATCATGATGATGATGTAAGTACATTTGATGCATGTGTTTCACTTGAGAATTTGGTAGATGGACCGTATGTAGGGAAGGGCAAATCCAGTTTGCCAATGCTAGGGAGCATCTTACCATGGATGTATATGATGAGACCTTGTATGGAGAAACATGGATTGTTGATTGTTGCAGGACTTATTAGGGTTGTTCGTGATCTTATGGTAGAAGGTGCAAAGGCCCATGACAAGGGTGGAACTTGATGATCGTTGTGGAGGAATGTGTCATGCTTTAACCACATGGGTAAGTGCCCGGCATGACTCATGGACAGATTGGAGGGCACACACTTGAGTTGCTTGGGTGGACTTCTCATGGCCGAGACCAAGAGATAGTCTTGGTGGACACTTAGGTGAAGGAGCTATGATGGAGAGACTCATGTGGTGATGATATCGTTGGGTGACCGAGTTCACTAGACCGAAGATTGCAGCTTGGATAGGGATGACTGATTGTTGTGATGGGTCTACTTGGTTGGACTACATGGCAACTTGGTCATGGACATCAGGTTGGAGACATGAAGCATGGCAGCCTCATGCAGGGACATTATGCAGGAGCACTTGTAGAGATGTCACTTATGGGCATCCAATAAGGAGTGCCAATGCAGGGATGTTGTGCAGATGGATTTGCTAGTGTGACATGGAGACTTATTACTTATGAGCCGATGGAGAGGTTGTGCACTTTTGTACAACAAGGCCATGGACTTGGATAGAATTGTGAGCAGGCTATAAGGTAAGCAAGAGCTTCACTTGATGCTTGGGGATGTTGTCGAGGACGACAACAACTTCAGGTGGAGGAGGATGTAACGCCTTTTAGCTAGTACGACGGGCGGACGCCGGGCAACCCGGCAGGCGTGCACGACTGCACGAGGGCAGAGTGCCTGGTAGCTTCGCACAAAATGCCATGATACTCCAACACAATGCTAACATATCTCTGTACACGCTAGCCCCCATGTTTGAACTAGTTGGGTAGCTAGTTGATGTTCTTGTTATAATTGCTATGGATAATGAATGAGTATGGGCTTCATTAGTATAAAGGATAATTGCATAATACTTGGTTGAGAATCACAAACCAAGTAGGAGAAAGTGAATTTAGGCGTAATCCATGTGCACGTGTATTGTTAAAAAGAAAGTCTTCGATGTTGCCGCACCTCGCCGGCACGGTTGAAAGACCACCGTAGGCTTGGGGGTGTGACAGTTGGTATCGGAGCTGGTGTAGCTTGCGGATGAAAGCTAATACACAACTTGACAGTTGGCATCAGAGCTGATATCTGGGTTGATGAAGAAGTGCTGGTCCCACCACACTATCATGAGCAGCATGGAGAGATTGTGGCAGGTGGTCGATGATCATGGACTTCTATACTTTGGTATGGACTATCTTGGTGACAGCTGGTCGCTTAGATGAGACATGGTGGAGCTGGAGTCCTACATATGTTGTAGGGATGTTTGCCATATGCGGAGGAGTTGAAATCATGGATATTGATGCTTGGGGATGTTGTCGAGGATGACAACGACTTCAGGTGGAGGAGGATGTAACACCTTATAGCTAGTGCGGCGGGCGGGCACCAGGCGCCCTCGCGCATGCTATTGCAAACGGTTACGAGGTAGTGTGTCCATGGCATATGCTGTACATCTGCCAAACTAAAAAAATCACCTGCTACGTAGTTGCTCTGCTAAAGTCTTTCCTCATAAACATCAGGCATTTTGTTCAGCTTCCCAATGCCGTATTTCACAGTTTCAAAAGTTTTCTATAGTCATACGTGCCTCATAAATGATACCAATTACTGTGTTTTCTATGTCAAATGGATTTCTCACCCATACTTGTTTCAATTGAATCTTTTCGCAGGTTGGCATAACTATTGACATATGCATGCGATATTCTATGGCTTTTCTTTTACTGCGCTGGCTGGTTGAAACGTAGTGATGAACTAATTTTCGTAGCATTGGCAGAACGTTCCCATGGATAAGGTTTTGGAATGGTGTGTATTACACAGTTTTTCGGTATTTCAACCAACTAAGCACAATATAGTACAACACGTTGTAAATTATATATTTTGAATTATTTTAAAATTCATTTAAGGATTACTATGATGGAGAAATTCTATAAAAAAAATTGACTTTCCATTTGTCAACGATAAAGAATTTAATCTCTTGCCAACAGTTGGCAGTGGCGGTGGCGTTAGAAGTGTTTAGAGATGATAATATTGAGAGCAAGAAACCTTTTTATATGAATTGGAGTGGATATAAATATGAATTGGAGATATCTATCAGCCTACACATATATATATACACTCCAATTCATATAAAAATGTTCCTTGCTCTCCAATTCATATAAAAAGGTTTCTTGCTCTCACTTGATTTGTGCCCAGATATCTATCAGCCTACATATATATATATATACACTCCAATTCATATAAATAGGGTTTCTTGCTCTCCAATTCATATAAAAAGGTTTCTTGCTCTCCAATTCATATAAAAAGGTTTCTTGCTCTCCAATTCATATCAACAGCATCCAGATCAATGGGTACAGATTAATAGGTACTGAGAACAAATATTCTAATCTTTGACATTAACGGAATAGATGAGAAACCTTAAGTAATCCGTGCTTACGAGAACAGAAACTGAAACATCCTCGCATTTATACTCTTCTTACGCTAATCCTACTCATTGTGAAATTTCCCTAAGGAATACATGATCAACAAGAGAGAAGACAATATCTCTGGCCTGTCGAACTTGGCCAAGTTGAAAAATTGGAAAAATGTCATGTCAAACTTGTGACTTCCATTCTCATTCTGGGGAAACTTTTATTCTTTTATACACATTTTGCGTTGGCCGGGAACATTAATGTGATACAAAATACTACTTAAAAGGACTAATATTAATGTGATACTAAATACTACTTAAAAGAACTATGGCTCTGATCCCTCCCCAGTTATTAAAAGAGATAAAGAGATAAATCAGATACTAGCAAGTTCACTCCATGAGAGAGAGACATTAAGATATGATAGCAACACAAATAATATTGGGAAAATTGCAGTGAAAAACATATACTGAGAACATATTTATTCCTCTGTGTTAGAGAGTTATTTTAACAAACGAATTATCATGTATTTTAATAGTCTATATTACATAAGGAAAATATTATGAGCAAAACTTAGATCTAGCTTAACTCTAGATTTACTAAAGATATGCAAAAAGAATTGATCATTCTTTGGGCTTAGTAGATTTCGAGTTAAGATGGATCTAGGCTGGTTTAATTTCAGCTAATTCCTCTCCTTAAATAGCATGTATTCCATGTGAATACCATGGGTCAATACCATGAGTTTTCATAAACCTGAAGCTCGCAAACCAACAGTGACTTGACCAAATCATGTTCACCTCCACTTCCCAGCAAAAATTAATAAAATAAAGAAAATATGATAACATTTTTATTTTAACAGAGTTAAAATTAATGTCTACGACATAACATTACAACATCTCTACCATAGTGATTCCTACCCCCTTGAACTTCATTTGGGGGATTAACTTGGTCCATCTTTATTTAGGTCCACATAAAAGCTTTAACGCCTACGGAATACATAGGTAACTAATAACTATATCCCCTCTTTTCTAGGAGATTGATTTATTCTATCACCAAGTCAATTGTAAGTTAATCCTCCTAACAATTACCCCTTTGAAAACTAATAACTATATCCCCTCTTTTCTAGGAGATTGATTTATTCTATCACCAAGTCAATTGTAATTTAATACTCCTAACAATTACCCCTTTGAATTTCATTAAGGGAGATTAATGTGGTTCATCTTTGTTGAAGTTCACATAAATTTTTTACTTTAAAATAGAGTTATTTTTATTTTATTTTATTTTGACCGAGTTAATTGACATCTGTACCATAGTGGCTCTAGAAGTAATAACTAACTACCCGTTGAACTTCATTTGGGTGGATTAACTTGGTACATTTTGTTGAAGTCCACATAAAAACGTTAATTGGCTCTATCACGTTAATTGGCTCTATCACCAAGTCAATTATATGCTAACACTCCTAACAATTACCCCTTAAACTTCACTAGGGGAGATTAACTTGGTCCATCTTTCTTGAAGTCCACATAAAATGATATAAACTCATATGTATTGTTAGTTTAATATTATGTTTTTCAATCCTTTGATTTTTGTAAAATCGATCAAATGCAAACATTTTAAGTTTATATTAAATTTTTAAGTATTAAGGGTATGAGAATGTATATTTCAATTATTATAAATATATTTTATAATAGTTATTTTTACCAAATCAATTTATAATATTTTATTTCTAATAAAAAATAAAATATAAATTTAATTTTACATTGAAAAATGGACCACTCAGACCTTCAGTATAGTTAGATTTTTCCCATAAAATTTCGAATTCATATGTTTTTTCACCAAAAAATGCATTAACAATAAAGAGTAAGCGTTATAAACAAAAAATAATAAATTATAAACAAAATATTACACTATTACTCATTCTAAATAATATATATGTCGAATTATATCATATTAAATTAAAAGCGAAACATTATTAAAATAATTAATTAATTTTTTATACATCATTTAAAATTTATATATCAATATCTTCGAGCTGGGGTGAAGAACGCGGAAAGTATGTCAGAGGACGGTGGGCAGGTGGTACAGTGCATGTCCTTTAGCGAGCCAAATCGAGTAAGTGGTATTGTCCACTCAGAGCAATCTAGGAGTCACTTGGTTATAGATTCTGCCTCTGCAATGTTCTATATTTTATTTGGTTCGAGCATATGGGAAGTTAATATGTTGTATTGCATTTGGTTCCAGCATATGGGAAGTTAATATGTTGTAGTTTAATTAATAGGAGGAATTACCTACAAAGTTATGGAAATTTCGTTTATATTTAGAGAAAATTTGGCAAAGATTTTTGTAAATCAAAGTTATAGTTCTTAAACTTCAAAATTTTAAGTGTTCTAGACATTTTTGATGGTGTTGAATCCATTTCCACCATCAAAAACATGATTTAAACACTGCCTCTACAAGATTTTTTGGAATTTTTTTGCCCGAGTTACACCCACTCTGGTCGTCCTATCAATTCCTCGGCTTAGTTAGAGGAAGCCTTTACTAGTACTGTGTTTATTTATTGGTAATTTTTTTGGGGGAATGCTTTATAATTTGATAGATTCAAAAATAAGATAGATATCTCTTAAATTTTGATATATATATATATATATATATGTATTTGGTATTTTTAATATATTTTATAATTTTTATAATTTTATTTTTTTAATAAAAAATTAATCTTAATATTAAATTACAAAATATAAAAAAGTTAAATATAAATATTAAATTTTTATATATTTTTAATTAAATATAAATATAAAATTTTAATATCATCATTTTAATTTCTATAATGAAGTAAAAGCACATTATAAAATATTTGAACAAGAATTTTTAAGTTATCCAAAAATAAGCAAATGTTATAATTTCTTATTGATCTCATTTTAAAATGATGATGATGATGGTGGTTAACATCCACTGAGACCAAATTTTGGTCTATCAGACCTAAAGAAACAAATTATTTACTTTGATTTAAGATTTTATTTCTATGGTCAAAAAGCTTGGAGAGAGGCCTCTCGAGTTCACTGTAATTTTAACAACATAAAAGGCTAGGAAGGTCAGTATTGCAACAAAGATTTTGAAACTGAGATCTAATGTGGTTGTACATGGGACACTCTAAGAGGAAGTGATTTTCATCCTCGATGTTCGTATTCTCACAGAGATGGCAGAACCTTTCCATCCATGGTGTTTTAGGAACTGCCCAACAACCTGTTTCACTATGGAGCTCATGAGAGTTCGTTCTAATCTTGGCTATTTTAATTTTATTCTTTGAGCTAGTTAAAACAGAGAGATACTTTTGATCTTCTAGGGTGGGGTTGATGACCTCCTTATAATATCTTAATTTTCTTTTAGTTGCTAAATCTTTCTCACACCACATTTTTTCTTTGAACATAGAAGTAACAATATTTTTAATGTTATTAATGTTTTGCAATGCAACATTCTCATCGATCTCCCAATGGTTTAACCAAACCCTGGTGTCTTTATACTAACCTCGTTTGAGCCTAAGGTGGTTTTGGCCAGAATTTAAAGTTAGCTTAGGAAGCCTATGGTCTCCTATGTTATTGAGTTTGTGCTTGTACAACAGAAGAGGGAAAGAACCACTTCTATAAGGAGAATAGGATAGGGTGTGTTGCTTTTAATTTTGAGGTTATACATTATAAAACGCTTTTGGATTTTCTCAATCTTTCTCTAGGATTCTCTAGAGATGCTACAACCCCAAACCTCACATCCATATAAGATAACCGGAATGACTAAAGTTTCAAAGAGGAACTTCTTTCTATCCCACATTATGAGGTTTTCCAGTTTACAATTATTTTCAAGACCAAAATAAGATTTCCATCCCCCATTAATCATTTTCTCAATGCTATAGTTCCAGTTGAGCTTTTAATGAATATCAATTCCTAGGTACTTGTAGGAATACACTTCTTCCAAGTTACTATTGTCATACATAAAATTAGCGTGTCCTTCTTGGATTTGATAATCTTAACTTTTGTTTGGCCAGTGTTAACAATCATACCCATGGTACATCATAAATACTTAAGAAGTATAAGTCGCTTATCAAGATTAGATGGGCACCTTGAGAGAAGAACAATATTGTCAGCGTCTAGAAGAAGGATGATGACTATCCTAGCTAAGATCATGCCATCGCATCCTGCTTCCTCTAAACAACCTTCTAGCTTGTCGATGTAAATGCCAAATAGGGTAGGGGAGAGGGGGCAACCTTGTTTAACTCTGATATTACACTTAATATCTTTCAACCACTGCTCATTGCTCTTTAACTTGGAAATTACATTCTTGAATAACCTTATAGCGGCAGCTCTCAACTCAAAAATAACTTTTAGCTATTCTAATATGTTCCAAAGGTTGTTTGTAGGAACTGTATTGAAAGCCTTTCCAAAGTCCACAAAGAAACAAAGGAGACTGGATTTATCATTGTAGCATTCCTCCACAATGATCCTAAGCGTAACGAGGTGGTCTGTTGTTCAGTGCTGCTTTCTAAAACCCGCTTGGCCTTTAGCCTGCTTACCTTCACTTTCAAGCCATACGCTCAACTTCCTTTCCAAAATAATACCATACAACTTGTCTAAGAGAGGGTTGATCATAATTGTCCAATAATTAGAGGGGTTATTTGTATCCCGACTTTTAAAAATACGGATAATGAGGCTTTGAGTCCATGGTTTAGGGAACCCTTGCTTGACTGCTTGATTGAAAAGCTTATGAATGTGGGGGATGAGGACAAGACCTCCAATTTTTAAGATTTCTTCCTGTTAACTTTCAATGTCCTTAGCTTTCCCATTAGCCAAGCGATTAACCGCAAAATCAATGTCTTCTAATGAGAAAACTTTTTTCCTTGTGAGTAGGGTTTCAAAGTTATCCATGATATTTGGAGATTCATAAACCGTTTTAAGATAGGAATTCCAGTCCTGCAAAACAATTTTATTATTATCTTTAGTTTTCCTAGTTAGAATCGACCTCCAGAATTTCTTAAGAGCTACCTTAGAGAGCTGTAAGAGATTCTCTTGTATTTTACGAATATATTGCCTTTTTTTCCTTTTTGTTAGGGCTTTGTATATTTTTATCTTGCCAATTTTAAGAGATTCGTAAACAACTTCCTTAATTTCTGTCCTCGCACTTCTACAATCTTTGTCATACCATGGGTTGGTTTTGCTATTTCTTTTATTACTTAAAAGTTCAATTGAGAACTTGTTAATAGAATATGAGAGGGTTGTAGTAAAATTATGATAGAGATCTTCTATGTTGTCTATACTAAATAAATGAAGCAAATTATTTTTTAATTCATTTAGAAAGAGATCTTTCTTATTTCTATCAAAGACTAACTTCTTTTGGCTATAAGGATTATATTCTATGGGAGCTCTATGCATGACAAAATTGAGAATACAAACTCATTTTTAATATCACCTTGTTTCAATTTTGTATTTTTCATTAAAATAGAATAAATCTAAATATTAATTTTAATTTTAAGTTATTTAATTTTTTTTAATTTTAAGTTTATGTTAAATTTATTTTTATATTAAAATATAATTTTCGAAAATTTGTAAATTAAAAGATTGTAATTTGAATTTTTGTTTATTAGGTTATGTGAGTTTAGAGATTATTAGTATGTTTAATTTATGTTTGAGTAGTCTCGATCTAAA
>APFE031282167.1:0-32168 GCA_000404065.3 Pinus taeda | reverse complement strand
CTGTGAACATTTCTCTCTGAGTAATAAAATCATTTCTATTCTATGTTCTGGGTATATTTTCTTCGCATATTCTGTGTTCTGGGTATTTTTCTCGCATATTCTCTGTTCAGTATTGCTTTGCAGGTTAAGAAGCATAACATACTATCAGCTAAGATGGGTTTGGAAGATCCATCAGATGGATGTGAAGACCATGTTCCTCAATTGGAAGATTGAGGAAGAGGTGTACATTGAGCAGCCAGAAGGTTTCGAGACCTTTAATCGTGAGTCATATGTGTGCTGACTCAAGAGGGCTTTGTATGGGCTGAAGCAAGCACCTCGTGCTTGGTACACCAAGATCGACAACTATTTCACCAGGTTGGGCTTCACCAAGAGTGAAGCCGATGTGAACCTTTACCACATCATGGTAGAAGGTAAGCCATTGATCATTGTTCTTTATGTGGATGATCTGATTTTGATAGGTGATGATCAGTTGATCAAGTCTTGCAAGGAGGACCTTGCAAGATAGTTCAAGATGAAAGACATGGGTCATATGCACTATTTCCTAGGCATGGAAGTGTGGCAGAAAGATGGGGAAGTATTTGTGTCTCAAGGCAAGTATGCCAATGAGATACTCAGGTTCTTTCACATGGAGAAGTGCAAGCCCATGCAGACTCCTCTAGCTGGGAACTGGAGGAAGGAGGATGCTACTTCAGGTGACGTAGTAGCTGTTACTATTTATCGACAACTTGTGGGTTCACTGATGTATCCAGTGAACAAACAACCATACTTATGCTTTGTAGTGAACCAGTTGAGTCAAGCTATGGTTCAGCCTACCAAGCTATTTTGGAAGGCAGTGAAGCATGTGTTGAGATACCTCAGAGGCACATCTCAATATGGATTGTGGTATAAACGGATAGAGGGAGTGAAGCTTCAGGGCTTCACAGATGCAGATTGGGCAGGGAGTCCATCAGATCGGAAGAGCACTTCTGGAGGAATCTTCAACCTTGGTTCAGCAGCAGTTTCCTAGTACAACAAGAAACATATGTCAGTTTCACTTAGCTCAGCAGAGGCTGAATACATGGCTGCCAGTCAGGCAACATGCGAGGCCATTTGGATGCGGAAGATTCTAGTGGGATTGTTTGGTCAAAGGATGGATCCATCTGTGATCTAGTGCGATAATCAGAGTTGTATCAAACTCTTCGAGAATCCAGTTTTTCATGACAGGTCCAAGCACATTGATATCTGGTATCACCACCTTCGAGACTGTGTGGTCAAGAGGATCATGTTGTTGTTGTATGTTTCGACCAAGGAACAAGATGCAGATATTTTGACTAAGGCATTGTCAAAATGCAAGTTTGAGTTCCATAGAGACAAGATTGGGGTTAATGATAATCCCTTTCTTGTTGAGAGGGAGTGTTGAAAATAGCAACAAGAAATGCTAAAAATAGAAGTGCTAAAATTAGCACTACTATAAATAGCATTTAGGGATACATTCCAATTTTAGCTAGTCCCTAAACTAAAATTGAGAATTAAAATTTGAATTTGATCTTAGCAGCTATTTGTAAAATAATTAGTTAATTCATCTTGAGTTAATTAAGTTGTAGGAAATCAAACATGAAGTCTATGTGAAGACATGCAACAATTTCTCCATTGATTGAGGAAGTTATCCCTTGATTACAGGAGATCAGGATGAGTTGTACTTTGAGTTGTAATTAGTTAGCTCAGTGAACTGAGTTAAGTCCAGTTAGGTTAGTTCAAATAGATTGTTGAACTAATTGTGAGTTCAGTTAGTTAATGCATGCATGCATGTAACTGCTACACTTCAGATAACTGAATATTCTCTCATAAATAACTCATGCATGTTAGTTCAGACAGAGGCCCAGTTGAGATCAGATGATGGGACAATGTACTATCAGTTGCAGGAATATTCCATGGAGGATATCTCTTGCATGAAGAAGGAATTCATTCCTTGGAGATTGCACAATTACTTTTGGGTTTGATGAGTGTGTGATGAGGCCAATTCACACAGGTGGCAACATTGGACCCCAACAAAAACTATACAAGGAAATAAGAGGCTTGGAGGGCTGAGGGAAGGCATATGTTGTGTCTATTTAGTCTGTGAGCTGCATTGTTGGATTGTACTAAGAGCAGGATATCTTGTGAGCTGATGCTTTATGTAATCTAAACATATTTCCACTTGTATGATAATACAGAGATCAGGGTTTTTAGCTGAGGATTTCCCCAGAGTATTCTTTTGTGTTCATGTGTGATTGATTTCTCATTCTCAGTTATATGTGTTCTATTTGATCTTGTTCAAAATCGATTAAGCTTTCGCAAGTTTGTTGTAGAAGTAGATCTTGTATTTTTCTTTAGTATATTGCATAATTTGTTGATCTACAGTGGGAAATTCTACATTTTACACTTATATGGACATGTTTTATAATATGCTTGGATCTATATGTTAGGAATTTGGAGAACCATTAACCAAGTATTAAGATTGGGTATATCTATTAGGGAGTTAGCATGAGCTCTTGGAAATAAAAATTGGATTTATGGATGAACTCCTTAGATTACTTTAGTATTTTATTTAGTACTTGCACATGGGACACTAGCTACTTTAGCATGGAAATTAGCACTTATACATGGGACCCATGTTTATGGTGGAACTTGTTAAACTATTTCAAATTGGTGACCAAAATTTGTACATAATATCTTGGTTCTTTTGCCTGATTCAACATTGCATTCAACACTCATCTTGGTAACTTGGTTTATAGTTGTACCTCTTCACAAGAACCATTAAGGGAAATGTTTTTCTTGGGTGGAGGAAGGAATATTGGGATCCTGCCTAAGAGTGTAATAGTGGGTGAAGGGACTGTAGTAAGAGTAATAAAAGTGGAGGACATTCAATGTAAGGTGGACAATACATTATAATAGTTAAGGTCCAATATAATAGTTAGTATTGAATAGATGTAATGGTGCTTCATTAAAAAATGTCAACTAGGTAGTTAGGAGGTTGTTATGTTAGGGTTCTCTTGTTAATTATAAATAAAGATGGATCTCTCTTTATGAGGTGTGTGGAATTTATTGTATTTGGAGTTTAGCTCATTGAGAGGTTGTTTGACCTTAAGGGGCAAATAAATGGGAGTGGATTGTGTCCACAAAAGGATCATTATAAGGCGATTCCATACCTTTAAGTATTTTTATATTAATAAAGTGCAAATAATTTCTAATATCTTTTAAGTTATAGGGTACATAACAATGAACTTGTGTGTTGCCTCTTCCTCCACCAAAAGAAAATCTAGATAAGGTGGATATCTTACTAGAAATATAAGATAGATATGTGTTTTGATCTATTTCTAAAGTGAAGTCTACTATTCCCTAATCTAGGGTAAGATATAAAAGTCATTCTCTTGTTTTAATTTTCTATATACAAATTTGGTAGATTTTTAGGTTGTTTTAGTATAATTTATTATTTGTAGTTAATAAAAAAATCAACTAAGTTCGAATTTGCATGGTTATAATTACCCTTTTTTAGGCATATTAATTTATTGCATTATTTAAATTGAGATTAAAAAATCCTTGATATTGATAACATGTTTTCTGTCTCTAAGATATACCAACATCAATTTACATGAGATCAAAATGATATTGAAGAAAAGATATAGCCATGAAACATGAAAGTGCAAAGTTGGTCATCTTGGTTTCTCTCTTTATCTATTGCATAATGTTATAGGTAGTTTACTTAATCAACTATTAATTCATCTCTATAGCCCCAAGGGTTAGCACAATCGGTCAAGTCAGGGCCTCGCCAATGGGAGGTCACAGGGTCGAAACCCGAAAGCTCTTGGGGTTAGGTCTGTGTGTGACCGAGGGGTGGACCCCCTTCAGGTGGGGTCCACCCCGATTTCTCGAACCTGGACGTAGCGGACTCACTGACCAGGGCCCGCGAACCAGTAGGAAAAAAAAGGAAAAAAAAACAAAACAAAACAAAACAAAACAAAACAAAACAAAAAAACAAAAACAAAAACTATTAATTCATCTCACATAATAACATTGTGCAATATTAATAAGATAATAAATTGATATTTGATTAGTGCCTTCCCAACTTAAATAAGTTCTTCCAATATTCATTAGTTCCCTAAATATCGACTTCACAATATGTACATGAACACTCAACTCACTAGCCGCAGACACTCCCACATTTACAAAGTGTCCTTATTGTGAATTTGTTATCTATTGGATTGCTTGATAACTAACAATGATAATCACATATTTATAGGTCAATGTGCTACATACAAATTTTAGTGTGTGTGTATATATATATATATATATATATTTTTTCAAAACCCCTTTAGCAACCCTCCTAACCATATAAGACAATGCTCTAAATAACTTATATCCCAGATGGGGTGACTATCAAGACTAGGGTGGGGACAGAGGCAGGGGAAAGGTACTGTTGCCCCATTTGGAAAATGAGTTCGGGGACATGGCAACCCGCCCTTGGTGATGTTAAATGCAACAATAAGTGAAATATGCAAGTAATAAACTATGATGGTGAGGAACAGTCATGGAAAGAGGATGTTGTGTTTGAGTGTTTCATCTATGTGATGGAAAAAGTCATTAATACCCCACCGAGGATGTTAAAGTCAGGGCTATAGACTACAAACACCCCAACAACAAGCATAGAGAAGTGAGCAATGGAGGAAAAATTTGTATCGCATGTGAAAAGGGAAAACTGACGAGGAGCAAGTAGTAAACTTGTAGTGGAGAGTTGTTAATTCCTTAGTTGGAATTATATTAAGTCGGTGAACGGTGTCTTCCTCCATGATCTATGGAACCGACTACAAACTAGCATAAGTGTGTTTTCTCCTCAAACTATGGTGTATACATTATTTTATATGGTCTGTAGGGTGGCTTGTATGGTGTATGGGTGAGGTTGATGGTCAAATATTTTTCGTTTTGTGTATTCTTCTCCATGTTATTCTCGGAAAGTCTTTCCTTTTAACTTTCCTATGGTTTCAACTCTCCCCCATGTATTTTCTCTAAATTCTAATCTCCTATATTTCTCCCCCACTCAACGATGCTATTTTCATTCATTTATTTCAACCCTCCATTTCAGAAGGGATTGTTATCTTGGTGGAGTTTCAACAAGGTTGCTATTTTGTTTCAGGCGGGGAATTGGTGGTCAGGGGGTTCTTTTTTCTGCACTTCCATATCTTGTGATTCTTGGTGCCCCAAAGTCTCCCTTGGTTATCCTCGTGATCTTTGATGCCTTCCTTCCGTGTAGTGGTTTATTGGGGTACCACCCCCGCTTCTCTAGTAACATGAGTTGGGTGTGGTACATGCTTGATTTCTTACTTTCAATGGGTATGCTCCCCATGGCGTTCCAACAAGATCACTTAAGAATAAAGGTCACTTACTACCAAGAGTGGGCTCACATAAGTCATACCCACATGCACCATTCACTAGAATAATTTTCCTTGTGATACTAGGAGCTCATACCAACTAATGTTTAGGAAGAACTCAACTAGACTTAGGTGGAAGCATCCTCTCATAGGATTACCCTATCAAACATGGAGGTTCTAATGAAATGGGCTAATTGGATCCTAGATACAACACACATGAGGAGATGTTTCAACCAATACATGCAAATTGTGGATATTTACTGGTATATAAAGTTTTTACTGGGACAAACTATCTTGGAATAGCATGAGAACCACATAGATATCCTTCATCAGAGAATTAAGAGGATTGAACATCTCGATATTCCTCTAGCAGAAAGGTTGAGAGGAGATAACCTAGGTCTTATAACTGAACCAAATTTATCATATAATTGAATTAAAATAAGCAGAAAATATAGCATGTTTATAACTCTACATTTACTTGATAAAAACATACAAGTAAAATTTAATCAACGACATATTAAACATGCAATAAATTTCATTTGCAACAACTTACATAAATAATCCATGTTACCTGCAACCATATGGCATGAATTTATAATATTAAATACAAACATACATACCTCATTTTACCTTTAGGTCATCTAGGCTTCTTCCAACAACTTCCTTGATTGAAAAGATCTTCAATCCCTTGATCTGCTTCATCATACCATCATCACATGAATTCCATAAGTTGTAGTTCCCGATGGAACACTTGCTTCCTCTCTAGATTAGTGAACCCTTCGATGAGGATTCCATTAGAGAATCTTGAGGATCTTGCATATCCCCATTTGGTAGATGTTTCCTTTTTGACTTGATGTATGATGAGCCTTGTCCTGGATGACTTCTTCCTTTCCTTCAATGTTCAATGAGGTTACCATTGTTGGAGAAGATGTAACTAGGTTCAGTGTTCATATATGTAATTTTGATATTTGTACTAATTTTGATAGTTTATTTTGATATTATTTGTCATTGAGTTTCTTTCTCATTGAAAATAAGTCAAGCACATTTTGAAGTGCTTCTAGGGGCTCAAAGTCAAAATGTAATTATGATGAGACCCTTTGAGGGCATGTTACATCGTGTATGATGTCATACAAGGTCATGGGAATGCCTCCAAGGCAAGTCAAATCCTCTCCTAGCAGCAACAAAGTCTACAAGCAGCAAAAGTGATGAATAAATGTTGAAATACAATGCAACTGCAAGTCGGCTTAAGAGACTACGAAGTCAGCTTAAAGGAGGAGGGGAAAACATCTATAAATAGAGGTTGTCCACTCGTCATTTGGACACATTTTCAAAAGCTCTGAAATCTTCAAGTAATAGCTGCCTCTAAGGATTAAAAGAAGATGAGGAGAAGGGCTACAAGGGAAATATAGCAAGAAGATAGAACAACGAAGAAAATGAGGATTGTTTTGAAGCTGCTACAACCACACGTGCGAAGAAAGAATGGATAATTTGCGGCCAGATCAGTAGTGAAAATGCAGGGGTCTATTCTTTGTGGTTTGGGCTAGTAACTAGGCCTATAAAGGCCTCCTACTATAGTGAGGAAGAAGGACTCTCAAGCGAAGTGAAGGAAGACTTTTTTAAAAGTCAACTCAACCACACATGCGAAGTAAGAATGCCACTCTGCAGTCCTAACCACAATCATACTTTAGGTCAAGAATAATCATTGGTTGGGGTGGAATTTAAGGTCTATAAGACTGCCCTCTAGAGCGAAGGAGAAATCCTCACAAACAAAGGAAGTCAAGAAAGAAAGGGATTGTTTCTAGGGCTAGAAACAGGGACACGTGCGAGGTACAGTTGTAGATTGACAACAGTCTAAAGACAACACTTTAAGGGGTATCATTTGGATGTAGAGAAAGGTCTACAAGGTCTCCAAGATAAGAAAAGAAGGACCTCCTCATAGCGAAGCAGAGGAGCCCTAATATTCTAGGGTTTCGTAAACTAGAAGAAAAATGTGTTGGAAGACAAAGTGCCAGAGGAAGTGCCAGGAGTGACAATACAGAAAGAGGAAGGATTTGATTTATGCTTGGAGGATATCCTAGTCAAGGTTCTAGGGTTTGGTAGTTGTTCAAATAAGAAGCGTCAATAAGAGAAAACTTACAAAGGGTTTCCATCTCAAGAGTGGACAGGGTTTGTCCCTAGCATAGAGCCAAATTTTGTGTTGTTATTTTGTTTGATAGCAGTTTGATGAAGCACACACATATGCACTAATAAGAACAAGAAGAAGTATAAGCTAACTAAGAAAAAGTAAAAAGACTTCACAAATTGTTATCAAGTCTCGGAGAATCACCACAACACTACTTTGCCCTAGATTCTCTAACATGGTATCCGAGGGAGGTTGACACATCAAGGAAAGGGCAACTCAAGAACACTCAAGCATCTAGAAAGTTGAAGCATCAAGCCTAGAAGTCTCAACCACTTCAAGGACAAGAAGGGTCTACAATCCATCAAGGAGGGCTACAAAGCTATAAGGAGAACCTTATATAAAGGCACATGCAAAGAAGATCAGATCTACATCAAGCTACAAGTCCTCAAGCACACCTCATCACCAAGCAAGTCCACTGGAGAAGAAAACTTGAAGGACATCAAGATCCAGGGAAGACAAGCCATCAAGCTTTCAAGGAGGAAGAAAATCCATCAAATCTAAAAATCTATCAAGTAAGTATATGTCCCCTTCTGAATTTACATCAATGTCTTTTTGCAAGAAAAGCAATAAATTGGTAGGCACCAATAACTTTCTTGCATGGAAGAAGAGGATTGATCTACTTCTCAAGGAGAATGAGCTCCTAGAATATGTCAAGGGGAACATTGTTGTCCCTTCTAAGGAACAGACTCAAGCCTTAGCCAAGTATAATAAGGATGAGACAAGATCTTAAAGGATTCTGATAGAATCAATCAAGGACTCTCTCATTCCCTATGTCTCCAAGTTTGAGACATCAAAAAAAAATTATGATAAGCTAGTAGAGATATTTGCGGTATCCACCACTGAAGAAGTATTGTCTCTGAGGAATGAATTTTATAAGATGAAGATAACAAAGGAAGGAATAGCTCCCTACATCATGAAAATCTTTGAGATGAGAGATCAACTTCAAGAGCTTGGGGGAGTCATGTCTGACAGAGAGATGACAACTGTTGTACTCAATGCTCTACCTGAGGAGTGGGGAAACTTTACATCAAGAATTTATGCCAAGAAGAAAGCAACCACTCTCAGTGATATGTGGTATCTATGCAGAACATAGGAGACTAGACTTAAGGTGAAAAAAGTTGTGGGATCAAAGGAGCAAGCATTTGCTACAATGGCCAAAAGAAAGGGTAAATTTGGCAAGTTTGGTCCATGAAGAACAAACAACAAAGACATGTCCAAGATCCAATGTTTTGTATGCCAAGAATATGGACACTACAAAAGGAATTGTCCCAAGCTTAAGGAGGATAACAACATCAAGAGACAGAGAGAAGAAGCTCATATAACTTAAGAGGTGGAAAAGGAAGGAAATAAGAAAAAGAAGGAAGATCCTCCAGATCTCTACTATGACTAGGTCAAACTCTTTCCTTCTAGACTTCTTTCAAAGTTTTGAGTAGAATAGGAGCATATAGGAATAAATTAAATTTCATGGCTAGAATTACCCTCTAGAATCTAGTAACATGATGTACATGGAGTTCTAGACACTCATGTAGATGTACCATTTATGAGAAGAATAAAAATGCAAAGTAGAAACATCTTCTAGAATATAGGAGCATGGCAAATATAGCTCAAACATATTCAGGTAGAAGGAGCATACCTAGAATAGAACCCCATATATGAAGGAAGAAAACTTGATCATGACAAGAATCTTAGAAGACCTAAATCATCAAAGGTAGGAAACATTTGCAAGGCAAGGATCTTTAAAATCCTATGATGGAATCTTCAAGAGAAGGTTCGTGAACCAAGGCAGATGTCTCATTTGGAATCCCACTCATGGGATTCAAGAAAAGGGATGATATGCAAGCAAGCTAAGATGAAGCAAGAAGGGCTACACCAAATAATGATCAAGGGGGATCAAGGTGAGGTATGTATGCATCAAAGTTTAATTCATGTCATCCTTTGTATATTATTGAGTTATGGGTGTAGTTCTATAACATGATCAAGCATGAAAGTATCTCTTTCACCATGAACATGCTCAAAGGCATGTACCACGATGCAATAAAGGTCAACAAAAGAACAAGCTCACATAAGGAGCATAAGATTGTTGACTAAGAAGCAAGAAGAAATATTGACAAGTCCAGAAACAAAGGGATGAAGGAATGCTTCCACAAGAAGCATTAGGTGGTTGACCAATCTATCTAAGAAGAAGAAAATAAAGAAAGAAATCGAGCATGTGAAAGAACATCATGATCACCGAGGATCATTATATGACAAAATGCCTTGAAAGATATCTCCCGAAAGAAGGCAAAATAACTCTAATGAAGGAAGAAAGGACCCTTGACACCTATGAAGACCTTGGAGATATAAAAGGTGCAGATAATTGATTCTACTCTATGAAGATGTCGCGATGAAGAAGCCATCCAACAAAAGGACAAACAATGTTGAATCAATATTAGGATTATGTCATGATGGGCTACCATGTCAAAGCATATAACCTAGCAAGTATGATGGAGCATCCATGAGGAGAGAATTCTGAAGCATGGACAAGATGACAAAGGAGTAGTCAAGATGACTATAAGAACTTGATAGTCACTTACACGAAGCAATGACATGACTAACCGAGAAGGAAAGTGATGGATAGATGGTGCCCTACCGAGAAGAAGTTCGATCAAAGACTTCATGACATCAAGAAAGGAAGGAGATCATGTAGCTGAAGCACCCATGCAAAAGAAGTTGTTGATGAAGGAAAGAGTCCTCAGTTAAGAGGGAGCTATGACAAGTCCTTGATCAAGAGGGAGTTTTGAACCACCCCTGATTACAAAGGAGTGGCTATTATGTTTTCCATGTCATGGGTCATGCAGGACTAACAAACATAAGTCTAGATGAAGGCCATGAATCGAAATGTAGACACAAGATAGACACAACATTCTTGTCTTCAATTTGGAAGAAAGAATGGGAGGATTAGGTAATCATCTGGCATTTGATACTCTTTGAGGATGTGTAGGGCATCCAAGACAAGAGTAGGCAAGAGGACTGATATTCTTTGACGACTGGGAACCCAAGATAAGAATAGTCCTATAAGGTCATACTCAAGAACACTTGGGTGGGTATGTACCTTGAGAGACAATGTTGAAGATGTTTATAAATCATTGGTCTCACCAGCATTGTGGCTCATGGTCTCGTGAAGAGATGGAGATGTTAGTTAAGGCCTTGCACTATGAAAATGATGATGGATATGATGTTATAACATATGGATTGCTAATATGGTTTCTCTTACGTGGATTCTTCAAGATTGAAAATTGCAAACACCTTGTAATGTTGTATGAATACCTCCCTAGTTAAGAGGGAGCATTGGAGAAGATGTAACTAGGTTCGGTCTTCATATATGTAATTTTGGTATTTGTACTTATTCAAGAAAAGAGAATTTATTTTGATATTATTTGTCAATGAGTTTCTTGCTCATTGAAAATAGGTCAAGCACATTTTGAAGTGCTTCTAGGGTGTCAAAGTCAAAATGTAATTATGATAAAACCCTTTGAGGGCATGTTACATCATGTATGATGTCATACAAGGTCATGGGAATATCTCCAAGGCAAGTCAAACCCTCTCCTAGCAACAACGAAGTCTACAAGCAACAAAAACGATGAATAAATGTTGAAATATAATGCAATGCAAGTTGGCCTAAGAGACTATCAAGTCGGCTTAAAGGAGTAGGGACAAACCTCTATAAATAGAGGTTTTCCACTCATTTGGACACATTTTCACAAGCTCTGAAATCCACAAGTAATAGAAGCCTCTAAGGATTAAAAGAAGACAAGGAGAAGGCCTACAAGGGCAGCGTAACAAGAAGACAAAACAACAAGTAAAGGAGGATTGTTTTGAAGCTGTTATAGCCACATGTGCGTAGAAAGAAGGGACACTCTGTGGCCAGATCAACAATGAAATTGCAGGGGTATATTCTTTGTGGTTTGGGCTAGTAACTAGGCCTATAAAGGCCTCTTACTATAGCAAGGAAGAAGGGCTCTCAAGCAAAGTGAAGGAAGACTTTTTTAAAAGTCAACTCAGCCACACATGCGAAGTAAGAAGGCCACTCTACAACCCTAATCGTAGTCATACTTCAGGTCAAGAATAATCATTGGTTGGGGTGGAATTTGAGGTCTATAAGACCTCCCTCTAGAGTGAAGGAGAAACCCTCACAAACGAAGGAAGTCAAGAAAGAAAGGGATTGTTTCTAGGGCTAGAAACAGACACATGTGCGATTAACAACAGTCTAAAGACAACACTTTGAGGGGTATCATTTGGATGTAGAGAAAGGTCTACAAGATCTCCAAGGTAAGCAAAGAAGGACCTCCTCATAGCAAAGAAGAGGAGCCATAATATTCTAAGGTTTCCTAAACTAGAAGACAAATGTGTTGGAAGACAAAGTGCCGGAGGAAGTGCTGGAGGAAGTGCCAGAAGTGACAATGAAGAAAGAGGAAGGATTTGACTTATGATTGGAGTATATCCTAGTCAAGGGTATATGGTTTGACAGTTGTTCAAATAAGAAGCTTCAATAAGAGAAAAATTACAAAGGGTTTCCCTCTCAAGAGTGGAGAGGGATTGTCCTTGGCAGAGAGCCAAATTTTGTGTTCTTGTTATTTTGTTTTCGTAGCAGTTTGATGAAGCATACACATATGCACTAATAAGAACAAGAAGAAGTATAAGCTAACTAAGAAAAAGTAAAAATACTTCACAAATTGTTATCAAGTCTTGGAGAATCACCACAACACTACTTTTCCCTAGATTCTCTAACACCCAAGAGCTATATCCTTCATGGATTTTGTCCTTCACGATTCCCATGGTGATGTCACGAGCTCTTGTTTCTAAAGATTTCATGATGCCACGATGCATCTTATTATCATGGTCATATATATAATAAAAGATTTATGATCTTATGATAGGACCCTTTTGTGAGGGATATCATATCAATCATAGTAGAGATCTGTTACTCCCTCCTTCCTTGGCCCTTTTCTTCAACTTACTCCATCTTTCCGGTGATAATCTTTCCATAGCATTGTTTTGTCTTGTTTTAGGACCAAACTTCCCTTTCCTTTCTACAAATTTTTGAGTCCTTTTACCTTCAACACTTTTTTACTTCAACTTGTCTTTTTCTATCTATCATAGAGACCAAAAGTTCCCAAATGAGGTAACTTCCTTGTCTATGGACATTTGTTACTTTGCTTATCAATTAGTGTATTCAAGAACAATGATTATTATCTTCTTATCATATCTCCTAGATCTCCAATTGAGATCTTATGAAGATATCCCTTCATTCTTTGATACCTTCAATTTTGTGTAGATCAAGTCTAAGTGATATGAACTTCTTTTCTGCGTTTTTAGAGAACATATCTTCTTGCATTTCATATATCTCTTTTATGTTTCCTCTCCTGCTACATAGGGATGAGAGGACCTTTCACTGATTTCATCAGAATCCTATGAGTCCCTTGATCCTTTTCCATGCATTTGAAACAATGTTTGACCTTCAAAGACTTTTCCATAGATATCAATGAATTCTCTTTTAGGGATTATATCTATCCTCCTTTCTCATGCAAGGAATTTCGATGACCCAAACGATCTATAGATCTCCTTGCAAACACGAAGTCATTTAACCAAACTTGATTATAAAATGAATGATACTTACTTGACAAGTGAAGATGCACTCTTCTACTTGATCACTTTGTTGATGGTTGAAGAAGTATTAAAGCCTCCTCTTGGATAATCTTCTTTCATATGAAAATATCCTTTCTTCAATAGAAATTATTGCTCCTTATGATGGGGATGATTTGCTACTTCTTCATATGATCTTCTTCTAGGGTATGAAGATGATCCTTGCTTGTAAAGATGACACTACCTTCTCTTGAAATGTAGATCAAGACTGCTTCTAGGGTCTCAACTTTCTCCAAGATGATGTGATCTTCATTTTTGAGGTCCTTTGAGCTACATTGCTTTGTATACAACTTGATGAGAGTCTTGGTGGCCTTTTGATGATGACTATGGAGACAAAAGTTCTTGCTGATGTACACTGCTTATTTGATCTAGGGTTTGATCCTTCAATGTAGATCTTGATCCTTTTGATATCCTTCAACTTGTTTTGATGCCCTTTTTGAAACTTTATCCTTGAATATCTTTTTTCTGCCCTTCATTTAATGGTTGAAGATGTATTATTGCCTCCTCTTGGATGATCTTTCAGATGAAAAAATCCTTTCTTCAATAGAAATTGTTGCTCCTTATGATGAGGATGATTTGCTGCTTCTTCGGATGATCTTCTTCTAGGGTACGAAGATGATCCTTGCTTGTGAAGATGACACTGCCTTCTCTTGAAGTGTAGATGAAGATTGCTTCTAGGGTTTCTGTTGGAATTTCTAAGTCTAACCTATTAGAAACCCTTCATGTACTTTCTGATTTATTCCTACCTACTTGTTCTGTTAATTAACAAGTTATTTACCATATAAAAACTGGAAATAAATTCAAGTACATGCTCAACACATTACAGATCATCAACTGAAGGAAACAAAACAAGCACAGAAGTGACCCCGTTGTTTTTGGACCAATGTCCCCGGAAAAACCCAATGCGGTAAAACTGACACAACTATCTGAGGGTTTTATTATTATGCAGTTTCTAAATACAATCTGAGTGCTAAAACTAGCAGAGATCAATCTCGGCAGTAATACCTCTCCTTCGGAGACAGATGCTTCGACTGAAACCTTGGATAACACTCTGGTAGCTCCTCAGCTCCAATCTGCCCCATGAAAAACCCCAGCGTCAGCATCTAGGGACTGTGTCAACCTCTTCTGCCCTCTGTGTTAGCTTTCCCAGCAGTTCCCAACAGTTTCTGCTGTTCCCGGCAGTTCCAGTTTCTACCCTCTGCTTCAGCTTTCCCGGTTGTTCCAGCAGTTCCATAGTTCCAGATGTTCCCGACAGTTCCATCTTCTGCCCTCTGTGTTAGCTTTCCCGACAGTTCCGACTTCTACCCTCTGCGTCAGCTTTCCCAGCTGTTGCGTTGATCCTCTCGACACTATCTCTGCCTCTCTGCTTCTGTATTCACTGCCCCTCAGCTGCAACTTTGATTACTCTCTCGACTTCCTCAACAAACCCTACCCCAGAAAGTCGAAATCTTGATCAACTGGGTGTGTTCTCCAAGTGACCCTCAAGCCTCCTCTTATACTTTTTTCGTTGACAATTCAACGACCGAGATTAAGTCCCTAATCAACGACTAAGATTAGATCTCACTTGATCCATGACTTTTGGACCATTCTAAAATAGTTTTATATTAATTCACATTAATATTTTATTTTCCCTAAGTTTAGACTTAGGGACTTCATTAAAAATATTAATTATTTTAATATCTCCCAAATTATTTAGAATTTGCCCAAACCCTTTCTAGGTATTGGAGATCTCATGTGCCTTAGCCTCTCCACCAAATTTCGTGGCTAGAGCACATCCGATGCTACCCCAAATCAACACTCCCTCTTAGCGAAGAATGTGCTCTAGCAATACTCCTCACTGAGTATTACTTTGATCATCCGGCATCGATCCCTGATGCTAGGCTTGCTACCCATCATCTGCACTACTGCATCTCGTACTGCTACCCATGGCTCTGCCACTGCCACTGTTACATCTGTATGACAACTCCCTTTGCATCTGTACTATTGCCCATGACCCTGCCACTACATCTACACTACATCCCCTCTCATCATGTTGCATCATGCTGCTGTTAGGCCCCTATACTACTAGTGTAACCCCTTATTTTTATTAGTACAACCCCCTTATTATATTGTTGTACCCATGTAGTCCCCATAGAAGCCCCCTATTGTTATTATTGTGCCCTTACATTATTATTGTTATGTCGGCTCTGATTATATTATGACCCCTTAGACTCCTATATAGAAAGGAGGTCTTGTCATTTGTATCATCCAAGAATTGTTCATTTATGTAATGTAAAGGAGGTTTCCCCCTCAAAGAGGCTGAATTCTAAGGTGTTGATCTATCTATTCTATCTTTTTGTGAGCTGGTTTCATAACATTTGGAATTAGAGCTTTGGATTCTAGGGTTTCGCTGCTCCAAATAGGTCATCGTGGAGTTTTTGCTATAACTTTTGTTCTGCGACGTTTCAGAAGAAAAAAAAACCCATTTGAGACGAAATCACGCTGAACCTCGGGTCCGAATTTCAGAGCTTTTCGTGCAATATTTGTGGACATATGATCTGAGGAAGTTGGTCTTTTTGTGGACTCCTGAATTACATTCAAAACAGATGACTTGGGGAAACTCATCATAACTTTCTCTCTAAGCATCAGATTGAAATTTCATCAGAATTTACAGAAAGAGGAAGGACTGTAGTTTCTTGTGTACATTTTTCAGATCCAAAGGTTGAAACAGTGACATGAGGCACATCGTACAAGTTTTCTCTACTGAACTAGTCTATAATCAGGTCACCGTGGGAAATTTGGCATAACTCTTCCTTGGAGAATCCAATTTGCATCAAACGGGTGGCATTGGAAAGAGAACGTAGAGGGCTACTGCAGGTCACGATTTCAGAATTGGAAGATTTGAAATTACAAAGTTACAATCATTTGAAGATTGAGCTCCTAAAATCAAGAAAAAGCGAGATGAGGAAGTTTGATGGCAAGGATCCGGTAAATTGGATACTATAGATGGAGAAATATTTTGATCTACATGGTGTACCACTGTCACAAAAGGTATGTATTGCATCTAATTATTTACAACCAAATCAATTTTTATGGTATAAATGGCTTTGTTCTCGTAAACCACTCGTCACGTGGTCAATTTTCATGGAGGAAATGATAGCACATTATGAGGATACAAAGAGAAACTCCTTCTTTAGCCAATTGATAAATCTCAAACAAAAGGGTTCAATGGAAGAGCACATTGAGGACTTTCAAAAATTGAATAGAAGGGTAAATTATATTCCAGAAAAGCAAAGGATTGATGTCTTCATAGGGACTTTAAAGGATAACGTTCAACATGAGGTTTTTTTTTGGGAACCTGATTCATTAGAGGAGGCATTCGAGTTGGCAAAAAAAATTGAAAGGGAAACTATGGAAACAAGGAATCCCACCACTCATGACTATGATTTTGGAAGTGTTTCTTCTCCTAGCCTTCCACAACCTACAAGGCTTACACCACAACGATTGGAAGAAAAAAGAGAAAAGGGATTTGTTACAATCGTGATAGAAAATGCACTAAAGGTCATAAGTGTGCTGAGAAGAAATTATTTTACATAGAGTATGAAGAGGAGGAAGAAAAGGATTAAGAAACATCAAAAGAAGAGGATATACGCCAGGACCCAACCCTAGAGAAAGAAGAAATGAATCCAACCATAACTTGTAAACCATGGGCAAGAATTACCACTCAAACTCTCAAGATAGAAGGACATATCAAGAAGAAAAAGGTTAAAGAAGTGAAAGATCACATTAAGAAAGAAGAAATGAATCCAACCATATCTTGTAATGCATTAACCAGAATTACTACTCCTCATACTATCAAGATAGAAGGACATATCAAGAAAAAAAATGTTCAAGAAGTGAAAGATCACATCAAGCATAAAGAAATGAATCCGACTACATCTTGTAAAGCATTGGAAGAAATTACCACTCCTCAAACTCTCAAGATAGAAGGAAATATCAAGAAGAAAAAGGTTCAAGCAGTGAAAGATCACACTGAGCATCAACAACAAGTTCTCCAACGTTTAAAGGATAATGCCACTTTGGTGCAGAATCGAATGAAAAAACAGGTAGATCAACATCGCAGTGAAAAATGTTTTGATGTAGGTGATTGGGTATTTTTATAATTACATCTCAAGCAAGCTATTTATGAGAAGGAAATGTTAGCAATACTACATGCACTTAAGAAATGGCGACCTTACCCAATGGGAAGGCACGTCAAGGTAAAAATGGATCATGATAGTCTAAAATACATTTTAGAACAAATATTATCTTTAGAAGAACATAAAAAATGGGTCACAAATATGTTGGGTTATGACTTTGACATCATCTACAGAAAAGGGAAGAATTTTTTTGTTGCAGATGCACTCTCAAGAAAAGATGAGGATGTGGAAGCATTGTTTTGTGCTATTTCAATTATCCAACTAGATTGGGTAAACAAAGCAAGGGTTGAATGGAAGAAGGACAAAGAAGTGTGGCCACTCATTCAAAAGTTGCAAAATATCCTTGTTCAAACAATATTGTTAGAACTTGACGAGGAAGCAAAAATCAGATTAGAACCTAGAGAAGTCACAGAAATAAGTACCCAGCAGCTACGAAATCGATCAATTTTAGAGTATCTCATCAAGTGGAAGAACTTACCTGTTGAAGATTTCACATGGAAGTACAAAGATTTTATACAGAAGCATCAAGAACTACTCAAGCGTTGAGGACAACACTTTTTGAAGGAGAGGGGCATGTTAGGCCCCTATACTACTAGTGTAACCCCTTATTGTTATTAGTACAACCCCCTTATTATATCGTTGTACCCATGTAGTCCCCATAGAAGCCCCCTATTGTTATTAGTGGGCCCCATAGAAGCCCACTATTGTTATTATTGTGTCCTTACATTATTATTGTTATGTCGGCTCTGATTATATTATGAGCCCTTAGACTTCTATATATAGAAAGGAGGTCTTGTCATTTGTATCATCCAAGAATTGTTCATTTATGTAATGTAAAGGAGGTTGCCCCCTCTAAGAGGCTGAATTCTAAGGCGTTGATCTATCTTTTCTATCTTTTTTGAGCTGGTTTCATAACAGCTGCCCATAGCACCGCCACTACTAACTTCTGCACTGCAACTCAGTTACCGAGAAGGAAGTAACTGATCTCCCAAATCTGACATCTCTTTCAAGCTAGAGACGCTCCTTATGCTGAAGCTCCCTCTGTCACTGACAAGTGCTCCCTCTCTGACCTTTGCGCTATTGCAACAACTCCCTGCATCTCGCACCATTACACACCTCTCTGTGCCATCCTGCACTGGTGCAACACTCATGTGCCTCTCGCACTGTTGTAGCCTACTAGCCTCGTGTTGTCCTGGGAATCCTACACTGTCGCTCCCTCTACCGCTCTATCCTCATTTGTCTCTACTGACATCTGCCAGTACTGCTACTCCTCATCGAGGCTCCCATATCAAGGTATAATCCAAGAGGTTGGGTACCTCGAGGATCTTGTCCCTCATCGCCTATAGTCTGCCTGACTACAACTCGATGTCTCCCCACTTCTTCTCAAGTGGCACATGAGTACTCATGGCACAATCATCATCCCTCAAGGCGAAGGCCTTGATACGATGTTTATCTAGAAGGGACAGGATCTTGGCCTTTCAGACCACAAAGTTGGAAGCTCTGTCCATCCTATCTTGATCCCTCATCCCATTCATGGCTATCTCTCTACTCTTCTCTGTCAACTCCTCCGAGTCTCTCTACTTCCCGCCTGGAAGTTCTTGGTTCGACTCCTGCTAAGTCTCTCTACTTCCCATATGGAAGTTCTCTGTTCAACTCCTCCGAGTCTCTCTACTTCCCTTCTGGAAGTTTTCTTCTAGACTCCCTCTGAGTCCCGATTTCCCTCCTGGAAATCCTTCTGCCAACTGTCATGTTACCCCTCTCCAGTTGTTTGTGCAACTGCACCACTGATCTGGATTCCTTGGCTAGAAGTCCTCCTCAGCAGCAACTCCCTCCCCTTTAGGTATTGTTCTGACTACATTAACCCACCAACTTCACTCTACAACTTACCCACAGCCTCCTATACCCTAGCAACTGAAGGATTGAGCCACTTGACTCTACGCAATCCCAACACCGGCAAATCAGCTCCAGCCAACTGTGTCATCCCTTCTGGCCTCTTCGTGGCTCTGCGTGAGCCTAATTATGCCTCTCTTAGCCTCTATGTTGTCTTTCTCTGGCCCAGAATGATGACGCAGTCCCTCTGTGTCACTCCTTCCTCTGTCGCCTTCTGCAAGGATCAACTCTGTCACTCGGGACAACTGATTTCTGTTGCTGCTGCTTTGCTCGGCTGATGTCCTCAGTTCTCCTGTGATTTGCAACCACCCTTTGATACCATGTTGGAATTTCTAAGTCTAACCCGTTAGAAACCCTTCATATACTTTCTGATTTATTCCTACCTACTTGTTCTGTTAATTAACAAGTTATTTAGCATGTAAATACTAGAAATAAATACAAGTACATGCTCAACACATTACACATCATCAACTGAAGGAAACAAAACAATCACACAAGTGACACAATTGTTTTTGGACCAATGTCCCAGGAAAAACCCAATGCGGGAAAACTGGTGCAGCTATCTAAGGGTTTTATTATTATGCAGTTTTTGAATACAATCTGGGTTCCAAAACCGGCTCACCCAACATAGAATAATCTTGGCAGTAGTACCTCTCCTTTGGAGACAGATTCTCCGACTGAAACCCCAGATAAACACTCCACAAGCTCCTCAACTCCAATCTGCCCCACGAAAAACCCCAGCATTAGCCTCTAGGGACTGCGTCAACCTCTTCTGCCCTCTGTGTCAACTTTTCAGGTAGTTCCGACAGTTCCCGACAGTTCTGGCTTCTGCCCCCTCTGCGTCAGCTTTCCCGACTATTCCGGTAGTTCCCGGCAGTTCCAGCTGTTCTCGACAATTCTGGCTTCTGCCCTCTGCATCTGCTTTCCTGGCTGTTCCAATAGTTCCTGGTAGTTCTGACTGTTCTCGGAAGTTCCGGCTTCTGCCCTTTGCATCAGCTTTCCCAGTTGTTGCGCTGATCCTCCTGGCACTATCTCTGCCTCTTTGCTTCTATATTCACTGCCCCTCAACTGCAACTCTGATCACTCTCTCAAATTCCTCAGCGAACCCTGCCCGAGAAATTCAAAATCTTGATCAACTCGGTGTGTTCTCCAAATGACCCTCAAGCCTCCTCTTATACTTTTCTTGTTGACAATTCAACGACCAGGATTAAGTCCCTAATCAACACCTAAGATTAGATCTCGCTTGATCCATGACTTTTGGACCATTCTAACACAGTTTTATATTAATTCACATTAATATTTTATTTTCCCTAAGTTTAGACTTAGGGACTCCATTAAAAATATTAATTATTTTAATATCTCCCAAACTGTTTAGAATATGCCCAAACCCTTTCTAGGTATTGGAGATCTCATGTGCCTTACCCTCTCCACCAAATTTCGTGGCTAGAGCACATCCGATGCTACCCCAAATCAATAGTTTCAACTTTCTCCAAGATGATGTGATCTTCGTTTTTGAGGTCCTTTGAGCTACATTGCTTTGTAGACAACTTGATGAGAGTCTTGGTGGCCTTTTGATGATGACTATGGAGACAAAAGTTCTTGTTGATGTAGACTGCTTTTTTTATCTAGGGTTTGATCCTTCAATGTAGATCTTGATCCTTTTGATATCCTTCAACTTGTTTTGATGCCCTTTCTGAAACTTTATCCTTGAATGTCTTTTTTCTACCCTTCCTTTGACTTCAGCACCTTAGCTTTGATAACATGTTGAAGAATCTAGGGCAAATTAAGTTAATAAATTTTTTGTCATCATGATAACTATTTGTGAGGTACTTTTTAACTTTTTTTGTCATCATGATAACTATTTGTGAGGTACTTTTTAACTTTTTCTCATTAGTACAATCTCCTCTTGTTATTATTAGAGTGTGTCTTCTTAGTTCATAAAATAGTTACCAAAACAAAAGAGACAAGAACACAAGATGTCGTCTTTCTGCTAGGGCCAAAACCTCTCACACTTTGAGAGGAAAACCCACACAAATTCTTCTTATAGAGATTCCAATTCACGAATACCAAGACCATGACCCTTGACCTATTTAGCCACCCCAAGAACAAGACACCAATCCTCTTCTTCGTCATTGCTGAGATCATCATTACTACTACTGAAGTCATCACTGCTGCAACACTGAGGCCTTCACTACTGTACCACCAATATCATTTACAGTTGCATCATTATTGCACCTTACTACACTAAGATCATTGATGCATCATTGCTGCACCACTGAGATCTTTATCAAGATCATGACCATGTCTAGAATGTATGTCGAGACAGAGTGCGTCACTGTGGGATCACCAAGATCCTCTTCATCACAAATATGCCAAGATTGTGACTATGTCTAGTATAACAAGACAATGATCACCAAGAATGTGATTGCATCTAGAATATATGCTGAGATAATGAGCGTTACCGAGGTTCTTCTTATCACATATATGTCAAGACTGAAAGGAGACAAATCCAAGCCCTTTTCTGTGATATCCACCGAGACTGTGAGGAGGCCGAGACTTCATTAGTACTGTGGATATACCTTCTAAGTGTCATCTGAAATCTTTCCTGTGACTTTCCTCCGAAAACATCAAATGAATCTGAGTTTTGCACTGCTCTTTTGCGAAGATCCTAGCTGGGTATTTATAGTAGATCAACCCACATATTAAGTTGACATGACAGTGTCAAGAGATGTGTCTATTGATGCAAGCCGACATGCTCTTCCTTTAATTCGATTTGCAGGTCGACTTCTTCAAGAGGGATTGTGCTTATCTTTTGAGGGCTTCTAGACATTTCTATAGACTTGTATACATTAAACATAGGCTCAAGAAGAGCTCTTCATACATGACATTAATTCTAGACTCTAAATGACAAATCCTATTATTCTAAAATCACTTTCTCATGAAACCCATGAAGCAAGTTTACAATAATAATTTTGTTCTCTTTATTACATTATTTACATTAGTCATAATTACATGTCATTATGAAGACCGAACCTAGTTACACTTTCTTCAACAAAATGTTTCTACAAAAAAATATCCATTCAAATAAAACAAAAAATTTCTTTACATTTCACTTCAACAAACCAAACATAAATCAACAACTAAGAAATCTTATAAAAGAAACAAGTATTTTGACAAAAAACAACATTAACATTTAATTAAATGGCATAGAAACAAGTTCGTATAATAAGAACACACAAAATTTGAAAAATTGACACCATGCAATCAACTAGATGTTTTCAAATGAATGAAGAAGTTTGAGAGGACACCATCAAAATATATACATTTTTGTGAATTAAAAGAGACTTCACTGTAGGAATAAATATAATTGAATGCAAGTATTTAAAAGGTTCAGTATAAGCATTGGATTAAAAAAACAAAACAAAAAAACTAGGAAAAAAGAAAAAACCTATGAAGAAAGCAAAAAAACAAAAACTTGATTAAAATTTAATTAAAAAAGAAAATCTTATATTCTATTTTAATTTTAAATCAAAACTAAAAATAATTTTGAATAAAATTCATATGGAACAACCAAAAAAAGTGTTCTTAGAAGACAATACCATAAGCAAATCTTATAAATATGTGTGTAACCACGAGGATAATTAAATTTAATTAAAAAAGAAAATCTTATATTCTATTTTAATTTTAAATCAAAACTAAAAATAATTTTGAATAAAATTCATATGGAACAACCAAAAAAAGTGTTCTTAGAATACAATACCATAAGCAAATCTTATAAATATGTGTGTAACCACGAGGATAATTTTCTAAATTTAAAACGTTACAAAATTGATGATGGAGATAAAAACAATCTTCCATTATTTATGTAACTTAATTTAGAATATAAATATTGATTATAATGTCAATTAAGTGGAATTATTTCCATCCTCCTCGTCAAGTTTCAATTCCATAAGCGACATGTTGGGTTCTTAACAAGTATAATGTTGTAATGGCCTTGAATCCTATGTTAACAAAATGAGAAGAAGTGCGTATATCTCCTTTACAGAAATAATAATCATAATTGTCCTTTTAGAAATGTCTCATTATTCTTCATCATGTCCCCCCTACTTTAAGAATGTTGTCCCTAAGTTTTGTTAATCCAAAGGTATACACTTTCCACGTTAATATGTAATTTTTTTGGTGAAGAATGTGTTTCTTTAGTGTTACCAAGAAACATGGATATCTTACGAGTACTTAGCATTGCATGTCAAAGAGTGTAGACAATGCTTTCCTTGGCTATGTAACAATAATAATAGACTGGAATTTATGAATATTGTTTTATCTCATGGCTATTTTAGCTAAGTGTCTCAAATAAAAAACCTTAACACTCTATTGGTGACTTAACAGTCTACTGGTGACATCTACTTCAACTATGTTAATCAAATACATTATGGCTAAAGTAAGATTACATGGACTTGAATGTGGCTTGGTAAGTGATTCCATTGTTTTGCCTAAATTATTAACCCAACCAAGATTATATTAATGTGGATGTGGCATATTAAGCAAGTCTTATATGTTGACCAATCTCTATAATTCCAAGTTTTTCTCACTATCATTTTCATAATAATTTGAGCTAACTTGTCTTTTTGTTAGTGATTGTGATAAAATAAAAGAATCTCGACTAAAATCACAATCACATCAGTGTGAAATGAGAATCATATGTAATAGGATTTGAAAGTGCAATTGCTTCCTCTACATTTAACAAAATATTCACCTAATCAAACTTTTCCTTTTAAATTATATATCAAAGTTGTTCCATGTAACATCCCTCAATTTTTACACACACACACACACACATATATTGTTTATTTACAACTTCTAACTTTTTCATTGTTATCAAAGTCCAATAAGTTTTAATCAAAGTCCGATGTGTATCATTGTGGTCATGTATATCTACATATATTTGCAAATACTTGTTTGGGGCCAAAGCCCACCAAAGGTAACATCATCACCTTGCACATTGATCTTTCCCCAAGTCAATCCTGACAAGGGTCTAAGTTTACAACATGGTTGTAATGCTTCGTGTTTGGGCATGGCTTGTTATATAATAGAATTCCCCTTTCCCTTAGTTAGCACCCTTGCCAAAAGTGTAGTGGTATCCACAAAACGCGATAGGGGTGTCCATGTCCCCCTTACATTACACGCAGACCTTCCTATCTCACCCCTTTCACATGCTTGATGTTTTCTCGACCCTTGGATTTTTTATCAATGGTGGTCACTGACGATTGATATGGAATTGACAATGGTATTTGGGTGCTAACCCAACCAGAGTTGATCCCAAGGGTGTGGTCGTGGTTAGTGCATACGTGAACGACAAATTTTCATTTCGCGGTAAGTGCATCCCAAGACTAGGGTTCAAACATGCTTTGTGAGTTATGGTATCTAATGTGTTCATTGTGATGCCTTCATTTATCGACCCTTCCCTTGGCTCTGTGTATTCTCTTGCTCTGTTACTATTGTTTGGGGTTACATCATAGGGAAATTATGGCTTCAAATGGGATTGCCAATGTATTTTTTTCTCTTCCTTTTGGTCTCAAGTGTTCTTCCTCTAATCGTTTATTGTTTTTTGTGGTCTTTTCTTACTTCCCCTTAAACCCTCTACGTTCTGAACTTTGAGTGTCGATGGCAAAATTTACTTGTGCTCTTTTTCTTCCTTTATGAAGTTTATCCCTATTGTGGCAGTAATTTCCTTGCAGTGTGTAGCAATTTTGATGGATTCTGGTGATATTACAGGTATTGTTAATATTTATATTTTTGCTTCTACTTAATTTGGGTTTTGTCCCCTTTTTTTTGTTCATTCTATTCAAGTTGTGAATGGTTCCTTGATGTGGTTTCACAGGGTTTTCACTGCTTGGAAGTGAAAATTTGTTAATGTCGAGTGACAAACTGATGGGGAGAGGTAAGCCATTCCACGAACCCACTCCTGAATGATTCTCCAACATTCAGTGTCCCTCGACACAATGATGAGAGGATGGTCGCTTGCATGTTGTTTCTATTCACTCACTCTATATATAACCCCCCTCTTTCTAGATATCACTGGTTCACAAAGTCATATAACTTGTAGTTGTAATGCTAGGAGAAGGTTAACACCCTAAGACCCCAATCTTTGTATTCAAGAACTCTTTAAACATTTTTCTTGGGGTTAATAGAAAAAACATTAATTTTGTTTAACATTTTATATGGCTATTTATTAATGGTTCATTCTGCAAATCCTTTCGGCAACATATAGCATAAGGGTATCATATACTAGTCATGTGATTCCACCATTATATAATGCTGATTCTATGCTTACAGTGCTTTAAATGCATGGAGCTTCTTATATGCAATGCATGTATTGTTGATGTTATTACCTACATCTTTGACTTTGAATTCCTATATGTTTGGCCCTCCATACAATTTAACGAATTTTGAGCATGTCTTTCCTACATTAATTAGAGAAATTTTGAGGTCTAAAATAGGCCTCCTAAGGAATATTATAAAATAATAGTAGAAATAATAAAATAAGATTACATTACTTCATTAAGTTTTGGAGGGAAAAAATAAAAAACTATCTTTTCAACTCGTATTTCTGAAGCAACAAAACTCGTGGCTTGTTAGCTTGAATATAAAAATACACGAGATATTTTGTACTAAAAAATTACTATATATAAAATGTACAACTGATGATCACTGTTACAATGAGTATCTACATGTATACCTAGGCAACTGTCGTTTCAAGACTAGGCATGTCTTTTCATTTAACTTAATGACTATTTAACATAATTAATATTCGATTATTTAATATTTACATTTTTATTTTTATTTTATTTTCTATAATTTATATTCATAACATTGCCTTCCTCTTCGAAAAGCTTTGTCCTCAAAACTTAATTTCCGACAAATTTCTTCATCTCGCGTTTTTCATCTTAACATAAGTAATTTGTCAGTGGTATTTTAGCATGTAGAATTCTCTGATAATCTGGTCTTGAAACCAAGATTTTTTTAACACTGATTTTTTTTTTAACACTTTTCCTTTTTACTAAATTTTATTTTATTTTGTTTTTTAAATAACTGATTTTTTTTATTATATATATATATATA
Organism: Pinus taeda; assembly: GCA_000404065.3. NCBI lineage: Eukaryota > Viridiplantae > Streptophyta > Pinopsida > Pinales > Pinaceae > Pinus > Pinus taeda. The sequence goes on along the minus strand of APFE031282167.1, from coordinate 5,733 downwards.
TATATATATATATATAATATTAAATAATAGTTTTTTTTAATAACTCTAATTTATTTTTTTATTCACCTCCCATTAATTTTTTATATTAAAAGGTATATATTTCTAACGAAAGTAACTTTATAAATTTAAAAAGTTACTTTATAACTTGTAATTTTAATAAAGTAACTTTATAATGAATTTATAAGTTAACTTCAAAGTTTGTTTTATTATTATTATACATATATATTTTTTTGAATTGCCCAAATGGCACGACCAAACATAGAGTAACTTTATAAATTTAAAAAGTTACTTTATAACTTGTAATTTTAATAAAGTAACTTTATAATGAATTTATAAGTTAACTTCAAAGTTTGTTTTATTATTATTATACATATATATTTTTTTGAATTGCCCAAATGGCACGACCAAACATAGAGTCGTGGGGTTCGCTATATCTACTCACGCTATGCTAAGATCATACTAGTGCTGGCTTCTAAATCCACTTCACGCCATGTGGAAAATAGTGCATCATAGCACATCAGTTATTTCAAACTCCAATAAATCAGTTGAGAAACTAATAACTAAATATCTCGGTCAGATCACGATTTAAAATGGTAAAAGCTAGTGAGTAAAGTTCTCGGTCAACATATACAGACGTTGAAGGATAAGAAGGAAAAAGTATACTGCTTTCAAGCTATCATGGCCATGAGAATGAGAAATTTTGCTACTGTAAGATCCAATGTGGTTGGAACGTTATTGAAAACAATGTCTTGAATTTGATACAAAGTATTGAAATAAATTCAAACATTGTGTTTACTGAATCGATGCACGCGCAATCTTATGATACAGAGTTGATATGATTGAGGCCGAGTACGCCCCTGGACTGCACAGATGATCTTTCTTGCAGGTCGGTGAACTGTTTGCAGGGGAATGGTGGTTGAGCAGAGTTTTTTTTTTTTTTTTCCTACTCCAGTAAATGGTTCTGAAGAACCAACTACCACCCTACCACTTGGTCTCTCTACAAAATAAGATTTCCATACCAAAACCTCGAAACTGCTGCAGCGTTTGCGCAAATACTTGCTATTTTCAGATACAAACGTTGCTGACACTCTTCCAGCTTCAGGATTTTCTTTTCTCTTCCTTTCACGTTCAATATCCTTCTCAATGTTCATATTTGCAAGAGCGCTGACAAATTTCTGTAATATCAACTCCACTAAATCTTTAGGTGTATCGGGGTAAGGCAGTCAGATCAAAATCCTTTCTCTTGTCGAATAATAATTTCTTGGCTAATTTCTTTTTGCAAAATTTTGTAAATAAATATCACTGACTTAATGAACAAGTTCTCCGAATTTTTGGCAAATGCTCTCAATATGATCGTCCATTGATTTAGCTCTCCTGAGTACAATATCACAAAATTCTACCAACAACCTCTCCACTTGTGCTTCCTCCCACTCTTTTATTGCATATTACTGAAAATTCTTGGGTGAAAGCTATAAGAATAACCTAATGATGAAATTGATGGTTTACATAACCCAGATACTTGTCATGGACTTCAAATAAGTTTGGGCACATATTCAAACCTCTCCACTTGTGCTTCCTCCCACTCTTTTATTGCATGTTACTGAAAATTCTTGGGTGAAAGCTATAAGAATAACCTAATGATTTTGAAATTGATGGTTTACATAACCTAGATACTTGTCATGGACTTCAATAAGTTTGGGCACATATTCATGCTTATCATTCTCATAATCCTCTGCCCATTTAATCAATGTTATTGCTTCGGTAGTTACATGTTCCTTTAAAATATTGGCCATTGGTTCCAAACCTTGGGGTATCTTACCAAACAACCTATACATCCTGGAAAGGTCTTGTCATCCCTAAGCAACACACGACAACCTAAATCCTATTTTCCCAAGAGTTAAATTTCATAGTGGGAGAGGAGTTCATATTCTACTATCTCCATTAAGTTGTCCTCATTGCTGGAGTGCAAATAAGGGGCAACTTTGTGCTTTTCATTTTTCAGACACTATCCAATTTTTAGCATATATTGGGGAAAAGATTCCTATACAATCCATAAAACGGCCTTTCGAGCATGGTAAGTTGCAGTGTCTTCAAACATGAGCTTTTCAGAATGATTCTTGTAGGAGTCCATACCATTATCATTACCTTTACGAATTTCCAAGAAAATGTTCACGATGTGTTTCACCAAAGCCTTGTCAATCTTCTCTCCCTTGCGCTCTTGCTTTATCAAATCCAGCACACCATTCTTCACATCCATCTGTATTTGATCATACATAAGCTTACGGAAGCAAATCAATGCAACTTCTCTGGGACATTCCAAAATTTTTCTACTAATATCAATATTGTTGTGTTTTACTAGCTCCTTATTCTTGTATTCCTCATTGCTAGCGATTTTAACTATAAATTCTTCCTCATCAGTGATTAGATCAAGTTTACCAAATTCATTTAAGGGAACATGTTGCACAACTTCAAATGTTTCAAGGTCATCTTCATCATTATCATCATCTTCATAGTCATCTCTGTTTTTAAGATTATCTTCTATTTGGTTCCCTATAATACTAGTGATTACCCCATTACTTTTGTAGTTGTACCCCTTATTAATATTGTTGTGTCCCTATTGTATCCATATTGTTATTATTGTGCCCCATAGAATCCCTCTATTGTTATTTTTGTGGCTTTATATTATTATTGTTAGGTCGGTTGGGTTATATTATGACTCCTTAGACTCCTATATATAGAAAAAAGGTTTTGTCATTTGAGTCATCCAAGAATTTTTCATTTATGTAATGTAAAGGAGGTTGCCCGCTCGAAGAGGCTGAATTTTAAGGCGTTGATCTACCTTTTCTATCTTTTTCTTGAGCTGGTTTCATAACATTTGGTATCAGAGCTTTGAATTCTAGGGTTTCGCTGCTCCAAACAGGTCATTGTGGCATTTTCGCTATAACATTTTTTCTGCGACGTTTCAGAAGCTAAAAAAAAACGCATTTGAGAAGACATCGCGTTGAAGCTCGGGTCCGAATTTCAGAGCTTTTCGCGCTATATTTGCGGAAATATGATCTGAGGAAGTTGGTCTTTTTGCAGACTCCTGAATTACATTCCAAACAGGTGACCTGGGGAAAATCGTCATAACTCTCTCTGAGCGTCGGATTGAAATTTCATAAAAAGGTACAGAAAGAGGATGGACTGTAGTTTCTTCTATATAGTTTTTAGAGCCAAAGGTCGAAACAGTGACTCGTGGCACGTCGTACAAGTTCGCTCCACTGAACTAGTCTATAATCAGGTCACTATGGGAGATTTGGCATAACGCTTCCCTCGAGAATCCAATTTGGATCAGACTGGTCGCATTGGAAAGAGGATGCAGAAGGCTACTTCAGGTCACAATTTCAGAACTAGATGATCTGAAATTACAGAGATACATTAGATTCAATATTGAGCTCCTACAAAGTGAAAAAAGGTGTGTAGTTTTTTTTTTATTTTTGCATAAGTTTGGTTTCAAAAATTAGTTTGAAGGAATTAAAAGGGCATAGTAAAGCATTATTATCGGTAATTGATGCCCCGAGGAAAGAAAATGCAAACACCTAGTAGGCAACCTGAAAGCTCTAGCATGACTCATGAAGAAGAGGAAGAAATGCAACATGATATATCAAAATTATGAGACCAAGTGCAATAAGTGTCACTTGCACAAAAATCAACAGAATCTAAGATGGATGGTTTAAAGACAAGCATGGAAGATTTGAAGATAGGCATGGAAGATTTGAAGACATATTTGAAGACAGATTTAACAAAGTTTCTACAATAAATGCTTACTAACGGTGAAAGGGTAGTAAAGGATGTTGGAAATAATATTGAGAGGGGGGGTGAATCAGTATTATCAAATTCTTTTCAATATGCCTTCCTTAATTTATTGATCATTAACTTCTATATAATAATGAGCATGAAACAAGAAAAACAGATAGTCACACCAAAGAACACCAGATATAAGGTGGAAACCCAATGTGGGTGAAAACCACCTGCTGCAATATGTCTCTATCTTCTTTCAATTAGAAACTTCTTTTACAATGATTTTGTACTGGTGCATTCCTTTACCAGTACGCAGGCCACAACCTGCAGAGAGCTACAACTCTCTTTCGTTTTCCAGTCTCTCCTGGAAGGGAGCTACAACACCCTTTTGCTCTTTAACTTCTTTAAGGACCACGTTTCATAAATTTTCAAACTAGATCCAAGAAGATCAAATCATCAAGTACATGCAAATCACCCAAACTCCTTATACAATCAACCAAGAGTCACCCAATTTCTCAAAACGCTGTAAACAGAAAGATAGTACCAGAAATATAAACCCAGAACTCTGCAGCAATAGATAAAAGATAATCAATAACTGTTTTAATACAGATCCGCAGTTTTTCCTTATCTGGACTGCGTGACTTCGCACCCAGCCTTATGTTATCCTACGTATCCACGCAAAGCGCCTTCTGCTATACTGCGTATCTCCGCACTTCGCCTTCTATCTTACTGCGTACTTCTACTGTGCCAGTGCACCTTCTGCTTCTATCGCGTCGCGTACTTCTATGTATCTCCACAGCTTCTCCTTGTATCGCGTCACGTACCTCTGACCTTGCTCCACACAGCTTCTTCTGCTTTGTCGCGTGCCTCCGTAGTGAACCCTTTGTTGCACCACGTAATTTTACTGTATCACCACACTGCGCCTTCGATTGTGATGTGAGCCCCCGCACTGTTCCTTTCTTTAGACCACGTACCACCGCACTGCACCTTTCACCGAACTGTGAGCCTCCGCATCTGCACTATGAATTACCTGCGGATTTTTGATTTGAACGAACTAACAGCCCTCCAATGTACCACTGACAGTCAGATGCACAGATCTGATCATGCGCCCGAGAGATCACGACTTCATAGATTCACCTTCAAATTTACTTTGATTTAGATCAAGCATTTTACATTGACAACCCAATATTTCAGATCTTAAGATATTCAATTGAAAAATATGCCTTAGCTAAGTGATCTCCTTCCCTATTTATAGTCAAGCCCTTATTCACACCATGGGACAAAACCATCAATAACCAATACAAGGGATCCAAACCAGGGTTAAAATAGATCCTATACCACAGGCCAAAACCATAGCATCAGAAATGGCGGGCTAAATACCACGGGCCAAACATAAGAAACCCCCATGTGAGCGCGTTTCTCTGCCTTGAAGTGAGTGAACTGGGGTTCCGCACCTTCTGAACGGGTAACCTATGGGTATGACCGCACCTCCTGGACGGCGAACCTGTGGGTCCGCACCCTTTGAACCATTCACCTGCGAGCCTCTTAATTTCCATCATTTTGAGAGCCTGAACAGACCATTGCCACTTGAGTGAGTTGCCATCAAGTACAACACTTGAACCATAGAGCCGTACCGGAATCATAATGCCAACAATCTCCCCCTTTGGACTTGATGGCAACCTCAAGATCCTCAACGACATTCTCCCCCTTTGACATCAAGGGCAAAGGGTTTTGCTCCCCCTAAGAACATGCTCCCCCTGACTATAAACCAGATCTGCAAAGACCATAAATGACCAAGAGACATATTGCAGCAATATTCATACCAGCATCCATGATCTCCTTCTGTACTTCCTCCATAATGCCAACAATGCATTATATGCTCCCCCTGAACCTGTGCCATTCGATCTTTGACCAATCCGCAAACCAGCACATGTACGCATATACCCAGATGAA
>APFE031282164.1:0-16927 GCA_000404065.3 Pinus taeda | reverse complement strand
CAAAAAAAAAAAAAAAAAAAAAAATTTGCAAAAACAAAAGCAAAAAATGCAAAATTGTGAAAAGACTAAGACAAACCTCCAAGTAATGACCAAAGGAAATCAAATTAATAATTTCTCAAATAAGAGACTCAAAACCAGTCAAACAAGACTCCAACACACTCAAGCAGTCAAAAAAGGGTACCCAGAACAAAGACCAAGCTCAGGAGGCTCAAAACCAAGCAAACTTCAAAAGTTCCCAGGCCTGGCACGACTGTCAGGCTGCAACTAGTGCCTTTTGAGGATTGGCACGGGTTGTAAATTAGCAACTAGCACCAATTGGCGCGACTGTTACGCTATAAAAGTGCGCCAGTCAAGTTTGCTATGCAAAAATAAAAAACAAGCAATCCAAAGCTAGGCCAACAATAACCAGGTAAACCAAGAGGCGAGAAACAGCAAAAGAACTCAACTCAGAAGGCTAACCAAGCAGGTAAAAACCAAGAAACAACCAAAGAGACAAGACAAGCTTCCCCAGCGGAGTCGCCAAATTGTTGAGGAGGTAAATCCCCTTTGCGGACAGAGGCGATCCCTACTAGCCCAGATCGGGTCTAGCAACAATCATACAACGCTACAGTGCAAGTTCCTAATTGCAAATTAAAGATCAATGATGAAGGCCTACCTGGACTCCAACGCTAGTGCTTATAGAAGAAGTGACGCTCTCGTTCCTTTGCTCCGGCAGATCACGATCCCCACGATCTCCATGAATAGACACCTGCACATACAAGAAACGGCACAAACATAAACATAAAATCCGGCATATGCAACTATATATCAGTCAGAAAGGATATAACTCATCATTATCACAAACAACAATAAGAGTGGAACCATAAAAATAGTCATTTATTCATAATAATCAAAGAAGAATACAACCATAGTTCTAACGCTAGATTCTACTTTGGATAGGTAGTCAGCAACACATGTCTTGCAAAGCTTGTTGGGAATAGGAACAAGCCTCTCTCTCTTTGGTTATGGGACAAGAATCTCCATACTTGGATTTAGCCTTATGGGAATGAAGAAGGCTCTTGCAGCATGAAGCTCTTGGCAACTTGACAATTCTCAATCTATGGAACTAGCTTGCCAAGGACAATGGACAAGCTTTTATAGATGGAGGAGGGGGAGTTGGGATCATCCACAATATTCATGGGATTGGCTTTATCACTAAAGAAGCTTCCATGAGAGGTGGTAAACCACTTCCTCTCTATGCAGATCCGAAGCCAAACCACCCAACTCAAGATAGATTCAGTCCAGGAATTTGTTAGGATGAATCTTCCGCTGTTTGTTTGTTAAAAAACACCACTGATTATGGTTGGCGCGAGTGAGACTTTGTGACAGAGCACCAACTAGCACGCCCTCTTTGGAGGATTTCCCCCATTGGCGCGAGGGTTGCACTATGGAACTGTGCCAATGGAAAAAGGGCTATTTTTAGGGGTTTTAAGCAGGAGATGTCTTCAGGTCAAATGAAGTTCATGTTCAGGGGAATGCAATGCAAGTGTTTGCAGGTCGTGTCACTTCTCATAGGTCCTGGAATGAGTCCTCCAAGATGCGGGAGAGGGGTAACAAGGACGGTGACAAATTGATGTGTAACAGTTCGATACAACTTTGATTATGGCAATAGATCACAGTTGGATCCATCCTCTGACCAAACAATCCAACTAGAATTTTTCGCATCCAAATGGCCTCACATGTTGCCTGACTGGTAGCCATGTATTCAACCTATGTTGAGCTAAGTGAAATTGACCTTTATTTCTTGTTGTACCAAGAAAATGCAGTTGAACCAAGGTTGAAAATTCCTCCTGAAGTGCTCTTCCGATCTGATGGACTCCCTGCCCAATCTGCATTTGTGAAGCCTTGAAACTTCACTCCCTCTGTCCATCTATACCGTAATCCATACTGAGATGTGCCTCTGAGGTATCTCAGCACATGGTTCATTGTCTTCCAAAACAGCTTGGTAGGATGAACCATAGCTTGACTCAATTGGTTCACTGCAAAGAACAAATCTGGTCGTGTGTTCACTAAATACATCAATGAACCCACAAGCTGCCGATAAACAGTAGTAGCTACTAGCTCACCTGCAGTAGCATCCTCCTTCCTCCAGTTACCTGCTAGAGGAGTCTGCATGTGCTTGCACTTCTCCATGTGGAATCTCCTGAGTATCTCATTGGCATACTTGCCTTGAGACACAAACACTTCCCCATCCTTTTGCCACACTTCCATGCCTAGAAAGTAGTGCATAAGACCCATGTCTTTCATCTTGAACTCTCTTGCAAGGTCCTCCTTGCAAGACTTGATCAACTGATCATCACTTTTTAATATCAAATCATCAACATAAAGAAAAATGATCAATGGCTTACCTTCTACCATGATGTGGTAAAGGTTTGCATCCACTTCACTCTTTATGAAGCCCAACCTGGTGAAATAGTTGTCGATCTTGGTGTACCAAGAATGAGGTGCTTGCTTCAGCCCATATAAAGCTCTCTTGAGTTGGCACACATGCGATTCATGATCAAAGGTCTCAAAACCTTCCGGCCACTTTATGTACACCTCCTCCTCAATCTTGCCATTGAGGAATGCAGTCTTCACATCCATATGATGGATCTTCCAACCAATCTATGTTGATAGTGCCAACATCGATCTGATAGATGAGTACCTTGCTACAGGAGAAAATTTCTCATCGCAGTTGATCCCCTCGACCTGTGAGAAACCACAGGAAATAGACCTTGCCTTATGTTTCTCAACACTCCCATCAGCTACTTGCTTTACCTTGTAAAGCCATCGAGAACTCACCACTGACTTGTCCTCCGGTCTTGGGACAACATCCCAAACACTTTTCTGAACTATGGAGTCATACTCCTCCACCATAGCATCAACCCAAACTAGCTGTTGCACTGCTTCCTCAAAGGAAGAAGGTTCGGTCTCTATACATTCCCCAACCAGGGCCATGTAACTAGTGTACCGCTCGGGTGATCTCCTATGTCTGTGCTGAGAGGGTGGCTGTCCCACATTCTCTCTCACATCCATCACCAATCTTTCAGCTTCCCTTAAGCGTTTCCACCCATCTCTGGAAGACTCTGCATGAGTGTATGTCTCCACTACTAGATCCTCTGCATGTGGCTGCTCTGCATTAGTCTAAGGCTCCTCCTCCTTAGGAACCAAAAGTTCCTCCTCTGCATGCAACTTGAGCTCCCTCTCAAGAGAAACTCGCATGGATTTCTGCTCGTCAAACTTCAGATCTTTGCATACCACTATCCTCTGACTGGTAGGCAAGAACACCCGATAGTTGTGGGGTGTATCAGTGTACCCCACAAGTATCCCCAACTCAACTGTTGGCTCTAGCTTATTTCGGGCATCTTTGGTCACATGGCAATAAACCAATGATCCAAAGATCCTGAAGTGACTCACATCTGGTCTCTTCTCAGAAAAGGCCTCCAATGGTGTCTTCATTCCCAGTATACAATGTGGGATTCTATTCTGCAATTATATTGTTGTATTGCATGCCTCATCCCACAAATGAAGTGGTAGGCTTTGGTCATTTAGCATCACCTGAGTTGCTCCCACAATCTTTCTGTTCTTTCTTTCAGCCACCCCATTCTGTTGTGGGTTATGGGGTGTCGTCAACTCCCATTTAATTCCTTCTGCGACACAAAAGTCCTTAAACTGTTGGGAGACATACTCTCTACCATTGTCGCTTCGCAAGGCCCTTATTTTCTTTCCAGATTCTTTCTCAACGAAGTCTTTGAACTCAAAAAACCTTTAGAAGGTTTGATCCTTCTTCTGCATGAAGTAGATCCAACATCTATGAGAAAAATAATCAATAAAAATATCATAGTACCTTTGTTTAGCGGTGGGGGTAGTAAAGAATGGTCCTCACACATCTGTATGAACTCGCTCCAAGATTGCTCCAGCTCTACTGTCTCGATCCTGAAAGGAATATTTTGCATACTTACCCAAGGTACAACCTTTTCATGTATCCACTTGCTCTAGTTTGCCCTTGGGAAGTCTAGTATAAATCTGTTGCATGATCTTCAAGGCCCCATGGTGCAAGTGGCCCAATATTCTATGCCATAGCTCGCCAACATCTTGGCTTTGCACCAACTCTGCTTTGGAACTCACTGCAGCACAGTTGTCTACCTCCATCTTGTAAAGATTCTTTACTCGAATCCCAATCCTCTTGGTCTGTCCAGTGCTGATATGCCTCGGGAATGCCTTTCCTTTACTAAAGACTACATCATAGCCTTTGTCTTCCAGCATAGCAACGGACACAAGGTTCTTCTTTAGACCAGGCACATACTTTACATCAGTTAGGGTGAGAGGAGCTCCATGCTCTCTATGAAACACAACCGTACCTTCACCTAAAACATGGTACTTTCCATCATCACCCATCTATATGTGCATCTGGAGGTCCTTCTCAGGTACTGAATAGACTCTTGTCGCCAGGCATGTGGAATGAGGCTCCACTGTCCAGGTACTAAACAAAACCCACCAATGATGAAACCATGCATGCGATGAGGGTGAAATCCAATTCGAACTGTGAGCCCAGTGCCTCACCATCTAATCCCTTCGAGGATCCCTTCCTGGATTTCTTCTGTGGACAATTCATAGCATAATGGCCCACCTCATGACAATGAAAGCATTGTACTTTCGATTTGTCAATCTTCTTCCCACCATGGGAAGAACTCGATTTGGAATGGGAAGCCTTCCCTTTCCCTTTCCTTGCCTTACTCGCTAAGGCTAGATTTTCTTCATCATCATGCTTTAATGAAGATCCATCTCTAGTGCTTCTCCTTATCTCCTCCTGCATCAAATCCGACCACAATCATTCCCAATCTGGCAGTTTCTCTCTTCCATTTACCGAGTCTTGGTATCTATGCCAACTCTCGGGAATATTGAGGAGAGCAAGACTAACCATGTCATCATCGGCTGTCATGATTCCTACACTTCCAAGCTCATCCCTGCAAGTGGTGAGCTTGTTCAGATATGTAGAGATCGTGTCGCCCTTTTCACACTTGATTTTTCGAAGCTTGTCTTTCAGCACCAACTTCCTCTGATCGTTGTTGTTCTGATATAGATCCTTCAATGTTTTCCACATTGAAAACGGTATCTCCTTCCCATGGAGACTCGAGACAATGTGGTGTCGAACTCCCTCCAGAAGAATCCTCCTCGTTCTAGCCACACATTTCTTCTATTCCGCCAATTCTATGGCATTAGCAGCTCTTGGCTTGGGGACTTCTTGATCAATGAAGTCCTTAAAATTGTTGTCCTCTAATACCGCTTCCATGCGATCCTTCCAGGCTATATAATTCGAACTGCCATCAAGGGCATACTCGAGTCTCAAACCGTTGAACACCATTGGTGAAATTTGAGATGTGATAAAAATTCAAATTTTATAAACAGGAACTTCAAACTTCAAACTTCTCCCTTCTTTGTATATTTTTATTCACTTTGATCACCTTTGCTCCGATACCATGTATATTTCCCACTATAGATCACCTGATAATGCAACATACTAAAGCAAAATACTTTGTCTACTTCTACAAACAAACTTGCGGAAGCTTAATTGATTTTGTGAAATATCAAATAGAACACATATAATAGAGAATGAGAAATCAATCACACATGAACACAGAAGAATACTCTAGGGAAAGCCTCAGCTAAAAAACCTCGATATCTGTATTATCATACAAGTGGAAATATCTCTGAATTACACAAAGATTTAGCTCACAAGCTATCCAGCTCTTAGTACAATCCCTCAATGCTACTCATAGACCGAATAGACACAACATATGCCTTCCATTAGTCCTCCAAGCCTCCTATTTCCTTGCGCAATTTCTCTTGGGTCCTCTGGCTGCCACCTGTGTGAATTCACCTCTCACACAACTCACAAAACTCAGAAGTAACTGCGCAATCTCCAAGGAATGAATTCCTTCTACATGCAAGAGATATCCTCAATGGAATATCCCTACAACTGATAGTACATTGTCCCATCCTCTGATCTCAACTGGGTCTCTGACTGAACTGACATGCATGAGTTATTTATGAGAGAATATTCAGTTATCTGAAGTACAGTACTTACATGCATGCATGCATTAACTAACTGAACTCACAATCAATTCCACAAACTATTGGAACTAATCTAACTGGACTTAACTCAGTTAACTGAGCTAACTAATTATAACTCAAAGTACAACTCATCCTAATCTCCTTAATTAAGGGATAACTTCCTCAATCAAAGGGAAAACGGTTGCATGTCTTCACATAGACTTCATGTTTGATTTTCTCCAACTAATTAACTCAAGATGAATTAATTAATTATTTTTCAAACAGCTGCTAAGATCAAATTCGAATTTTAATTCTCAATTTTAGTTCAGGGACTAACTAAAGTTGGAATGTATCTCGAAATGCTATTATAGCAATGCTATTTTTAGCACTTCTATATTTAGCATTTCTTGTTGCTATTTTCAACTACCCCGAAACCACAGAGCAAAGGACAAATCCAAGGTGGGGTGACCCAGTACAACCCACCAAAGCCACAAGCAAAGAAGAACACCCCAAAGACAAAGAAGGACATGGGAAAATGATGTGAGTTCCATAAGAGCTCCACTCACAACAAAAGTGAGTTTTGGTCCAAGCAGTCACTGGTGGTTGAGCTGAAGGCTTCCAAATCAGACGCATGTTCTGAATCTAAGTCAGAACCCAATATGGGAAATGACAAAGGCAAGTATATCATTGACACGTAGCCGAGTTCCACTGTGGCCACCACCAAGATCCAAAAGAATGAACCTGAAGATCTGAAGGGGAACACCTCTTACACTCACAGGTGTGGGTGAAGGGTTCTCTGCTACAGTTCATTTTTTATAGTGGGAGCCAAAAGAACCTCATTTTAGCAGAGGTCACAAAGCGGTTGGGTCTATTGACCATAGCACATCTACAATCGTACACCATCGGGTGGCTTCACCAAGGACAAGATCTCTGCATCAACCAACGATGCCACCTTCCCTACAACATCAAGCCCTTGACGGATGAGGTATTGTGTGATGTTGATCCTCTTGAAGTTTTGGATGTATTAATAGGAGAACCATACTTGTGGAATCAACATGTTGTATATGAGTCTAGACCTCGCTCTATCATTATTACTTTGCACAATAAGTTGTACGGGATACCGGAGGTAGCGCCACCTACCGCCATCTCTTTAATCTTCGTAAAGCAGTGGAGTAAGATCATTTCACAAACTAGGAAAAAAAATTCCTTATGATTTTCCCTTGGGACAAGAAGAAGATTGTGGCCATGGCTTCCAAACAAGGCTCCTTTGTACAATAGCAGCAGATGGACAAGGTCATGGAGGAGTACAGGGACATTTTCACCTCGCCTACAGGGGTACCTATGCACTGTAAGGTCAAGCACTCCATCGATATGACCCCGGGCGCCCTGTTACCTAATGAACTGATATATTGACTCTCTATTCTGGAGAATGATGAGATCAAAAGGTAGATTCAGGAGTTGTTGCAGAAATGGCACATCATACCAAGCTCATCACCATGTGGGAGCCTGATTGTATTGGTACAGAAGAAGGATGGGACCTAGAGACTTTGTATTGACTATCGGGCATTGAATAAGATCATTGTTCCGAATAGGTACCCAATCCCATGGATTGATGACCTTCTGAACAAACTCAAGTGCACCAAATATTTCAGCAAGATTGACTTGAAGTACGGTTATCACCAGGTGTTGATCAAACCCTCCATTGTGTGGAAGACTACCTTCAAATTTAAGGAGGTCCTTTTCGAATGATTGGTCATGCATTTCGGGTTGATGAATGCCTCCACAACCTTCATGAGATTGATGGACAACATATTCCAACCCTTCACAAATTCATTCATGGCAGTGTATTTAGATGACATCTTGTTATTTAGTCAGAGTTGGGAAGAGAACCTTCATCATATTCAACAGGTCCTCAAAACCTTGTGCTAACACAAGCTATGTTTCAATCTGAAGAAATGCACTTTTGGCATGACCCAGGTTCAAGATATGGGGTACATCATTAATGAGTAGGGTGTGCATATGGACCTAGCCAAGATACAAGTCATTCAGGATTGTCTAGCCCCAACCACTCTAATAGAGCTCCGCATATTTTTGGGCCTTGTTAATTTCTACCACATGCTCATGTTGGGGTTCTCTCATATCACTTGGCCTTTAAGTCAAGTCACCAAGGGTGAAGCGAAAGAAAATTTATTTTGGTCTGAAACCCAATAGAAGGTATTTGTCGAGTTGAAGTGGTGCCTCTGGTTTGCACCACTGCTCATATTGCTAGACCTGCAGTAACCATTTGAGATTGAGACAGATGCCTCTGACTATGCTATTGGTGCATTTCTTACTCAATAGGGGCATTCAGTGGCTTACCATAGTGAGACACTTTTAGACATAGTCTTTAAGTATCCCACTTATGACAAAGAAATGTATTCCATTGTACAGGCTTGCCTTCAATGGAATCATTATATTATAGGGAAGGAAATGGTCATCCACACAGACCACCGACCCCTGCAGTTCATACAGACACAAGGGAAGTTGTAGAACAATCACCATCATAAATGGTCGACATACTTGCAACAATTCCATCTGAACATTAAGTACAAGAAGGGAAGCAACAATAATGTTGCAGAATTCCTTAGCCGACCACCAATCATGGCGCTAATCACTATGCTTGAATCTTGTGGGCACGAGAATTTGGGGTGGCTACATCTTTACAAGAGCAATCCAGAATTTGGCAGCACAGAGCAGACACTCCTGGAAGGTAAGAAAGTTCCAAATTTCACCTCCAGGATGCACTATTATGCCACCTAGGACACATCTTTTTTCCTTCAAGTGAGCATGCCAAGATGATTTGTGAGGTGCACTACAGTCAGATCATTGGACATTTCAGAGTGGAGAAAATAGTGGCAGTACTGCAAAAGTATTTTTATTGGCCGAACCTTCGTCAGGATGTTGGGAGGTACATTAAATCCTGCACTGCCTGAACCATTGCCAAACCAACCATCAAGAAGCAAGGCTTATATACTCCTCTACCTATTCCTAGTTGACCTTGGGAATCCATCTCCATGGATTACATGTCGGGCCTTCCTTCTACTATGCATGGCAATGACTGCATTTTCGTGGTCATTGACAGATTCTTTACGATGGTCATTATGGTGGCCTACAAGAAGAGTATCACAGCAAAGGTCACTACTAAGATCTTCTTTGAGCGAGTGTGGGTACACTTTGGTATCCCACAATCCATTGTCTCAAATCAGGACAACAAATTCCTATGTACATTTTGGTCAAGTCTTTGGTCAATGTTAGATACCAAACTTACTAAGTCTACGGCTTTCCACCCCCAAACAGAGGTCAACAATAGGATAATCGTACACATTATGTGCATGTACAACTCGAAGCATCCATGCACATGGGATGAAATCCTCCCCTATGTCCAACACAGCTACAACAGAGCGCTCCATAGCTCAACAAGCTACAACCTCTTTCAGGTAGGGTTGGGATTTTAGCTATTATGTCCCATTGATGTGGCCATACCATTTGCAACCACTCAAGTAGATTTGGCTCGCATCCAATCTAAAGCTGACAGGGTTAACATCTTCATTGAGCGCATTCAACACATCTGCTAGTAGGTCCATGATATATTCGATAGAGCCAATGCTAAGTACAAGAAGTGCCACGATCAGCATTGGGCACCACACAAGTTCCAGGGGCGCGACAAAGTTTGGCTACATTTGCAGAAGGAGTGCCTCGCTGGACCGCACTGTAAGTTTTGCCTGCTATGATATGGGCCATACACCTTGTTTGGTCAATTTAGTGTGTCCTAAATTGCTATATAAATTGTCAATCCGGGAGTCGTAAACTGCTGAAGTGAAGTGCACTATATATGCAAGATAACCGTTTTCTTATTTCTTTGTCGTTTTTTATTTTTGATTTGTTTTTGGGTTTATCTTCTTGTTGATTCTCTAAGATGAGATGGCAATTCTAAAAATCAATTATGGATATAAGTATTCAAGGCAATAGTGACCTTTTAAAATAATTTCCAAACTTCAAATTTTCAAAAAGGTTTTCAAACTTGCAATGATGAAATCAATTACTAAGAGAAAATAAAGATGTACCTAAATTCTAATTAAACCAAACAGAGAACTAGTGACTATGAAACCCAGTATCCTTGTTGTTGTATAAAAAGAAAACTGAACTTAAAGCAATTCAAAAACTGTAAGCAAAGTAAACTAAATCATATTACTTCAACTCATATTCTGACCCCTCACCTTTTGACCTCTGGCTATAGGAGGTAATCATAAACAAATTGAGTAATCTGATATCTAAATTGCATAAAATAAAACTAAGATCAAACTACACATTCATCCTTCAATCCCTCACCATTCGACGTAATCTAAACACTAACTTGCAAAAGCAAATAAACTAATATCAAACTATACATTCACACTCAATCCCTCACCGTTCGACTCGCTCTGGCTATAGGAGGTAACCGAAAATGACATGAATAGTCTAATATCTATCTTGCAGAAAAGTAAATGAACAAAGCAAAACTAAAAGAAATAAACAGTGTTGTAATTAGAACTAAGAAAACAAATCAGCAGAAGGACAAGATAATTCATCATGTCATTAGTCATCAAAAAGCTATGTGCACTTGCCTGGGATATCTATTAGAACCTAAAATGAAGACACTGATCAGTTGACAATCATTGGAAATCATAAAAGAAACTATGGACAACAAACAACATGAATACCATGAGCAATGTAATATATACAAGCAAACAACTATGGCATCAAGAGCGTAAATGAAGAAAACATGAAACTATATAGTAACTACAGAACCTTGGTGTACATGGGCCCTCTGCAACCTCGGCCAATCAGAAAGCAATCACGGATTTGATCTTAAAAGCAGTGCCTTCTCATATATTGAAATACAGTCATAACATAAGGACTAAGTCACGGCACCATGGATCGTAAAAACAGTCAAGATTACATATCAAAAGCTATTCCATACGCATACAAGGATGCTTTATTTATAAAAGGAAATAACATAACTAATTCCTAAGATCTGCGCTGGTAGACAGACACGTAAATGACCATATTCGGAAATCTAGCAGTATGGCAGCCGTGAGAAATCAATCCAAGGAGGATGGTTGTTAGATTCGGTTCACGGGCGGCCCCACGTGTTAGCACACCTCCTGAGATTTAGGATCTTGCCACGCAATCCTCCTCGTGATGAAAAACAGAGTCCTGCCACCGCAAAACTCTTAGTGTTGACCACCGTTTGACTGGCTTTGACCACGATCCTTTGTGAGTGATTCGGTTGAACCAAGGGGACACGTTGCATGTCCACATCATTTGCAGCTTGCCCATGTGGCCAGATTCTCCAGTAGACACCTGTAACATAGACTTCAACAAAAAGGTTGCAGAAACTGATTCTGGCTGCGGAAAGTGACAAGATTCCGCAGCTGACTAAGCAAAAATCTAAATCAAACAGCAGTCACAAGACATAGTTAGGAAATCATTTATATGCTCTTTTAAAACTAATATGCAACGATTTGATAGCTTTGGAGGTTCTGGTAACTAGAGAAAAAGGCTAAAAAGGTATATAGGGAAGATGTAAGTTCGGGACTCAACATAGCCCCACTGTGAAGGTGTTGCATGCCCTCATGCAACCAAAATTTTAATCATCTCCCTTTAGTCTATGTCTTCTGAAGCCTCTGCTAGTACATCCAGTCCTCTTCTCTTCTTTCTTGGTGCTACCACCATCTTGGGTTTCCTTATCAAACATCTGAACTTGAGATTGATTAATTCCCTGCTCAACTTTCTGCACTTTTTCTTTAATTTCTTGTTCTTTTTTTGCCATAGTCCCATATGTAACATAGTATTATCATGAATTATTTTGTCCACTTTGCTTTGCTCCTTTAATGCCTCATTTTCTTGTTTAATGTGCTTGTTTAAAACCTCTAGTTTAAACACTTCTTGTTTCAAAGATTGAACTTGTGCATCTTGTGTTATGTGAGGCAAAGTGGATGATGTGCTCAGGCCTGCAGCTGTCTTCTCTAAAGATTCGAGGTAAGCATATACCTCTTGCTGTTTTGGATATATTTCGGGTGTTTTCCTTGGGCTGGCTTCAAAGTCTTGTTGAGGAGGAGGACTGTCTTCTAATTCTGGCCGAGAAGGGCTTATATCAACATCTGGAGGGTTGGCTCCAATATTTGATAGAGGATGAGGTGGACTATGGCCAGCTGGAGGTTTCTTGGGTGTTTCCCCACCCAAGTCGATGAAGTGGGGTCCTTTTACTTGTGTTTTCCTCCACTTTCGTTTGAGTCTGCTACTTCTTCTTAAGTATTGTGGGCTAGTACTTTCATCTTCCATGCTTTGTTTTCCTTTTTCTTTCTTCTTAGCTATGGCAGCTTGCTTTCGAAGATGCACTAGTCTCTCAGATAACACTTGATAGTCTTACCCTACAGATGGCTCTAGTGATTGGTAAACACCTTCTAAGTTCCTTTTTCCCTTCAATTTTCTCTGTTTTCTATCCTTAGTTCTTTCCTCCTTCTCTTTTTGACTAACTTCTTTAGTTTTACCAATAGGAGAGTCTTGGATTATGGCACTTTTTCCTTTTCTCCTACTCCTTCTTGATGCCTTTGGTGTACTTCCTTCAGGTGTCTCAGATGGCTCTTGAAAGTAGTTTCTTACTAGAAATCATTCCCAAGTATCTTTTTTTTCTTCAATTGATCTTCAACTAGAATCCTCATGAGTCCATGATGATATAAATGAGGTTCTATGTCCCCTATGTTCTTTTGGACTGTGGTGCTCATCTTTTTCAAACTCAACAATAAGAAATAGGGCAGATTAAGAGTTTGGTTCTCTAGGAAGTTCATCAATAGCCTAGTATGATACATGTACATTGCCCCAAATCGGCCTTCAGAAGTGATAAACTTTTGAATGATTAACAGTAAGCTGGCCCATTCTTCTTTTAATCCATGAACATGAATTCCTCTTGTGAATAGAGTAACGTCCATACTTGGGTTACGTAATATAATTCTCCATGCCTGCTCGTCCAAACTTTTGTTTTTAAACCAACGCTCACCTTCCTGGGGCAAGTCTGTAGTAGCTGCAATTGAAGCTTTAGTGACCGTGAACTTCAAGTCTCCAATCTCCACCACCTGGTCATTGAAAGACCTTGCAAAGGCTTTCGTTACTTCCTTATTGTGGCCCTTAAATTTATGAATGAAGCGGAGCCATTTAGCCTTCTTCAACAATTCTTTTATATGAGGGTATCCTTCTAAGAACTTAGGCCCTTCCAGCTCTGCCCTCAGTAACCGTCCCATCTTTTCCTCTGTTTGAAATTCAACTGGAATTCAATTGTGTGTGAGAGTTTAACAAAGCTAAAACAGCTATGTTGCAAGGTTTGTGGAAGAACAAATGCTGAAAATGGAAGATGGATATGGGTAACAGGAGTGTTCCGAAATTGTAAGCGGAAACAAAGGATGAGCAGCCGAGGTGAGTTCACAAAATGGAATGGAGATGTATGCGAATGAGGTGTGTCTTTAACAAAATGGTAGGGTAGTGAAGTGGAGTCGGAATTTTTGAACTGAATGGCTGCGTGAGAGACGTTACACGTTGATGAAATGGTTGCGCTAAGTACGGTGGAGAGGAGCCGTAATTAAATAGGTCACATCTCATGAGTACAAGAAGAGTGTGAAAGTGCAGTCATCTATGAGTTAAACCTGAAAAATAATCATGAGACCGTTTAGGGAGTAAATGCATGGTTCATGGAGTAAGGTCGTGGAATGGTAATGGAGCTATTTTAGTAGTCATTTCACATAGTGAGCTTTAAGGTTTAATAACTATGCAAAATTTTGCCTTTAATTGCTATTTGAAAGAAAATTTTGCCCATACCTTGGAATCCTTGTCTTTTGTTGTCCATTAGCCCTTAATCAATTGCTCCTTATTGATGTATGTAGATGCTCCATGTACATGTCTTCATAGCATATGCTTGCCATACCTGCATTTTCATGATTATTGCACTAACATCTTGACTGTAAATTTGAAAAACAGAGTGGTGGCTGCGGAAACTACTTCTGGCTGCAGAAACTGATTCCAGCTGCGGAAACGGGCACAGCAACCACTTGGCTGAATAGAGATAGTTAGACAACAACTATCTGAATGGGAATGGTCATGAAAATGATTTTTATTGATGAAATGGAATGAGATGAAGTGAGTGGAGTGAAATGAAAATGAAATGGAATGGGATGGAAATGAAGTGAAGTGGAAATGGGAAAGAAAGAGAGATTTTTTTTTGGAAAATACAGTGTCAGGTGTCCCTAATTTTCACTCTACATTTTCTGTATAAGACTGCCAATCAGTGATTGGTTTCAGGCTTATACCAATTTTTTTATTTCATTTTATTTTTTTTTTAAACAAAGAACAAAGGCTAGGCTGGTGGGGAAGAAGGATTCTTCTTCACCAGCCTTATTGCAAAATTCTCTTAAAACATTTTGACAAATTCCTCTTTTGAGAGTGGCTTATGATAAATCTTTAATATGTGGCCATTCACAATAACATGAGTTTGAAATTCATTAATGGTCTTGATTCTTACTGCTCCATTGCTAAAGACTTTGTCGATCTAATATGGCCCAAGCCAATGAGTCTGAAATTTACCTTTGAAGTCTTTAAACTTGGAATCAAATAGTAATGCCCAATCTCCCTCTTGAAACTTTTTTTCTTTGATATATCTGTCATGCCACTTAGCTCTTTGATGTTGAACTAGATCAATTCTTAGGATTGCTTCTTGTCTGATCTCATCTAGTTCATTCAACTGCTCCATTCTGTGCTTTTGGGCTTTTGATAGGTCCATCCCCAACTGAACTTCCATCTTGAAAGTTTTGACTTGAAACTCAATGGGGAGCAGGACTTCTTTCCAATAAACAAGTTCATAGGGAGAATGTCCTGTTGTGTTCCTCCATGTAGTTTTGTAGGCCCATAAGGCTTCAGGAAGCCTTTCAACCCAATCTCTTCTGTGTAGATGAACAGTCTTGGTGATGATGGTTTCAATGACTTTGTTTGTAGATTCCACTTGGCCATTTGCTTGCGGATGGTAAGGAGTAGATTTTATGTGCTTGATTTCGTATTCTTCCATCGGCTTCTCCATCATGTTGGATGTAAATTGACTTCCCTGATCTGTCACAATTTCTCTTGGGACACCAAAGCGAGTAAAAATATCCTCATAAAGAAAACTAACAACTGAATTTTCAGTAGCAGAAAGTAACATAATCAGTGCATACCAATATATACTTCTTTTGCTTAGATGGTGGATTAATGGGTCCAATGAAATCTAAAGCCCATTTTTCAAAGGGTTCAATGAGTACCTGTGGTTGTAATGGCATTTCATTTGAAAGAGTTGGTTTCCCTACTCTTTGGCAGTTGTCACACCTTTTGAATATTCTTTTGTATCCTTGAAGAGGGAAGGCTAATAATATCCTAAAGAAAGGATTTTATAGGCCGTCCTTTTGTCAGCAAAGTGTCCACCACATGGCTCATCATGACATGCCTTGAGGATGTCAGGCATTTCATCTTCCCTAACACATCTTCTGATCACACAATCTAGCCCTATTTTAAGCAATTCGTTAGAAATCCATGAATATTTTGAACTCTCTTGAATAATTTTTCTTTTTTCACTAGGAAATAGATGTGGAGGTAGTTTCCCTGTAACCAAATAGTTAGCAATATCTGCATACCAAGGAGTCTTAGTAGTTACTACAAATAAATATTCATCTGGAAACTTATCCTCTACAGGAGAATATTCTTTAGTATTTTGGATCCTAGACAAGAAATCAGCTACTGTATTTTGTTTTCCTGGTCTATCCAACACAGTAATATTGAATTCCTGTAAAAGTAAGAGCCATCTTGTAACTCTGCCATTAGTAACAGGTTTGTTCATTAGATATCTAATCGTAGAATGATCAGTATGGACAAAAGTTTCATAGCCTGTTATATAATGTCTAAACTTATTGATTGCATGAACAACAACTAAGAACTATTTTCCAGTCACAGTATAGTTCAACTCAGTGGGAGTCAAATTTTTACTAGTATGGTAAATGGCATAAGGAACTAAATCCTTTTGACCCAACACAACTCCTAGAGTTGTATCTGAAGCATATGTAGAAATATGGAAAGGAAGTTTCCAATTTATCCCTCTCAAAATTGGTGCTTCAGATATTCTTGTTTTCAAAGTTTCAAATGTTGATTGACAATCAGGATCGCATTTGAATTCACAGTCTTTTGTAAGCAATTTGAAGAGTGGAGATGCTATTTTGGTGAAGTTTTCTATAAATCTTATATAGTACCCAGTAAATCCCAGAAAAATTCTAACATCTTTTTGAGAATTTGGAATAGGCAACTTGGAGATGACTTCAACTTTTGATCTATCAACTTTAATCCCATCCCCTGAAATATGATGTCCCAAAACAATCCCTTCAATAAACATCATAAAGCATTTTTCATGACTCAATGAAAGGTTTGTTTCTTTACATCTTATAAGAACTTTTTCCAAATTCTCTAATGCCTCTTCAAATGAACCACCATAAACTGTAAAATCATCCACATAGACCTCTACACAATCATGGATTAGATCAGAAAAGATTCCTAGTACTGCCCTTTGAAATGTTGCGGGTGCATTACATAATCCAAAAGGAAGCACTCGGTAAGCAAAAGTTCCCCATGGACAGGTGAATTGGTCTTATCTTGATCTTTAGGTGCCACCTGAATTTGATTATAGCCACTAAAGCCATCCAAAAATGAAAAGTACTTTTTGCCTGCTAGAGTATCTAATACCTGATCGATAAAGGGTAAAGGAAAGTGATCC